>LGRX02018480.1:0-20311 GCA_001247695.2 Cymbomonas tetramitiformis | reverse complement strand
TGCACGAAACGCTGCAGGCCGCGTGTTCCTTCCCCCCCCCCTCAACGATGACGACCCTGCCACTGTCAGAGGTCGATGCGACCCTCGGCGTGCGCTGGTGGACATTGTGAAGCGCAGCGTACCGGTGGCGTTACGGGAATCGTTCCATTCTTGGGCATTCTCACATTTCCAGCTCCCTTGTGGTTAAGGAAGCATCATGCCTGTGCCAAGCCGGGACGCTGCTCCTCGAAGCCGCACACCTGAGGCGAGGCTTACGAGACAATGACCTTTGACCTGTGGGGCGTCAACCCCTTATCAAATCCTGAACACTTGTTAAAACCGGGATAAATTTAACATGATGCAACTTAGATGGGATTATGAGTTCCACATAATCATATTGTCTACGTATGCCGGAGGCATAACTGTCGCATATGGTCACAATAGGTCGTAGCTTCTATAACATTGTGGCTTCTGAGTCAATAAGCTGATAGCCGATGACTTTGGCCAATGATTACCGACCAAATAATAATAATCAGGGCTGCATCCCAAGAACTGCAGGGCTGCATCCCAAGAACTGCAGGGCTGCATCCCAAGAACTTCAGGGCTGCATCCCAAGAACTGCAGGGTTGCATCCCTAACATTTTTTACCCTGCATCAAATTGATATGATAGGAGCGGGAATTGATCCTTCCTTGCTGAGGTGTAGTGAGCCTTGTACAGATTCATACCCTTGCACAGATACGCATACATGCGAGTACAATATCTGTGGATAAAAAAAGCTGCTATACCGCCTCGTAGCCGGACCGTGGTTTGTCATTCGGGTCTTACGACCAGTCATTCTGAACTGCCAAAATGTTCTGAGGTAGATGGAGTTGTGATCCTGAGTCGTGCTTGACACACATGACTAAAACGAATTCACATTAGTGTGGTTTGCCGACAAGACGACAAATGGCTTTCGGCAATAGCGCAACACACTGGACCAAAAAAGGAGTTTTGCATTTGGGTGAGGATTTAAAGTGGACTCCTCATAGAGACCCTCCGATATCTCTAAGCAGCGCAATCTCCGACTGCATTAAAAATCTTATCCATTCCACCGTTGATCCTCCATAGCAGTTCCAGGAGGGGAGGAAGGGTGGATGCACCATATCGCCGTGGAAACAAGAACCCAAAGGGTCGAATCGTCGATCGGCATGCGCATATCTCTCCGTAACGTAAACCTCGGACAGAGATGCCCTGAGCGTCACTCTGAAATACGAAACGCAGCGTCACTCTGAAATACGAAACGCAATACGCAGCGTCACTCTGAAATACGAAACGCAATGCGACAGGGGGGCAACATCCTAAGAACTGTACTGTATAGGTGAGGGTTTAAAGTGGACTCTGCTCCCCCAGATATCCTAAAACACCTCGAGGGACGCCTCACTGACACTGGTGTAAGAAGACTAGCCAGCTCAACAACAAAGACACATCAAAGACATATACAAAAGGTATGCACCCTATATTGTGAGGTCACAACGCTTCCAAGAGGGGAGATCTGTTAGGGATATGACCGATAATAGATGTGTCATACATGTCATACGTGTCATACCTATCTTGTCATGTCATGACATGACATGACATGGCATTTCATGACATATGTCATGTCATGTCATGTGTCATAATGACATACAGTCGTCAAGTATTGTCAGTACGGTCGACTATGACATGTACAGTCAGTATGTCTGTCATCCACCTAAGGTGCGTGACATCTGTCATCGAGAGGCCAAGTATATGGCATCGAGATGGCGAAGCAAGATAAGTCTTCAAGAACTGAATTGTTCTGTCAAGACGCATCTTCGCTTCTAGCATGCACTGAACAGCATGCGAGCATCAATGGCTATATTGTCTAGCCGATGCGTCAAGTTCATCTAGTTGGGTACTGCCCGGTGGTATGGTACTGTCACAAGTACCAAAATGTATGCTTTATTATGGGCACTAGATGGGGTGTATGAGTCCCATGAAGGTTTTGAAAAATCATTTAGGACCCTTTTGAATTGTTATTGATGCTGAAATGTACTCTCGTGAACTTTAGGTATGTGTATGGGCGGTGTGCTTTTGGGGGGTGTAACGCCATAAAATTAATTAAATTTTCTGGTACTGTCACAAGTACCAAGCGCGCGGTGACTTAAAAGGGCACGCTATGTGGCCACGAGGTGGCATGCATGATGTCAAATTTCATTATTGGGATGTATCCTAAGTGGTCGTCATGCGTTGTGCCATTTGAACGTCTTTAACGCCAGTATTGGGATTCGATAACACCCAAGGGTGTGATAAAATGGCCTCTCAGCATTTTTTGTAGTAATATCGGGAGCGGTTTCGTACTTAAGTTCCATGTGTAGAGTCCAAGTACGGCAACTTCTCATGCATGTAAAGGTCTTGAAAAATCGATATATGGGTTTACTTTTGATGTCATAAACGCTGGTGAGGCGATCCGACGTTATAATATACTTATTTCGTAGCTTTAGTGCCACGACTAGGCTCCAAAATCGACGATAGCCCTCATACTTAAGGAATCTTGAGTTGGACCATTTGGTGGAGATGGGATGTTTAGCATGTCGCAGTTTCAGCGACGGGCAGTATGCCAACTGCCCCATGCTCACATCCATCATTGGTTGGCCATGTTATACAGCTTCAATTTGAGCCATCGCTGGGTTGAATAGAATCCCAAGTCTGTTCAAAAAGAAATCCGAAAGTAGCGCCATGATTTCGAAGACAAGTGAGACACCATTGTGTAACACAAAACTCCACCTTGTTGGCAATATGCATCCACTGGGAGGGCTACACGTAACCTATGGACCAATGGGGCATAATACAACTCAGTTTGGGTCGTTAAGGTAATGGTATATCATGGATATCACCATCAGGATGGAGGAGGACATCAAAAAAAATTCTAGCGTTTTGGTACTTGTGATAGTACCAGATTCGATTCTGGTACTATGACTAGTACCACTGGGCAGTAGCCATAGTGCTCTCGAGTTCACAACTCGATGGTGGTAATGCGTATGACGCGTGGGAGCGCTAGAGTATATGAGGAGCATTGAGCTCAAGCACGCACTTCTGGTCCCCAGATTGCTGCACTCGTACCCACCAAACTCTTGCGCGTCGTTGACTTGTTGTTACTGTTCAATAACATCCGTGCTATATTTCCGGTCGGCAAGACCTTGACACCGTGAGGGCGAAGTGGTCTTAACGCCGGCAGTCATGTACGAGGAGGGCTCGGCGCGCTCCAAGGATCCAAAGCATTGAAAATGAACACTCACGGAGAGACTGACTTACCCCCCCCACTATAAGGTGGGGGGCCTGTCTCTTGCTGTCCCCCTTCGGAGAGTAGTGTCACACGCAGCATCAGTCTCGGTAGCTCGGAACACACAGATGCATAAACCCCGCTAAGTCTTTTATGTGATTATCTTAGTATTCCGAAAGCGAGTGTTCACTGACTGCACGTTCCGTGATAGATATATATCTGCCTATATACATATCCCCCACCAGCCAGAGAATCTCACTTCTTATCAGGTTACGGGTCACCACTTCTTTTGGTGGCATTTTCTTTTTGGAGTTCCCAATTTCCGTCTCGCCGAACGTACCGGTCACCAGAGATTCGTCACCTTATCGACTACCACGTCTTCACGGACTTCACCACGTCGTGATTTTTTCTCGCGACTAATCATTTTGACAACAGATTCGTTTCCTCATCAACGACCACTTTACAGTTAACAACAGATTCGTGTCCTTATTCACGACCACATCACAACACCTCTTCTATGAAACCACGCGCAGTCAGCTGTGCTTTTCGTACGACCAACTGGCCGGTCGTACGCCGTTTTTGACCTTACCTCCGCTTTCCCCGTGAAATTTGACCGCAATTACACTTTTGCATCACTCGATTTGGTCAATTTTACGGAAAGTTACGTCGAGACCAAGAACCCAAACGCACTCTCGATTTTCTGGCCAGCAGCACCGCTCCTGGCGGGAAGACCGTTTGCCGCACGACGTTTTTGACTTCACCGACGTTTCCCCCGCGAGAATCTACCCCAATTTGACCCTTTCGTCGTTTGATTTGCTTAATTTTACGAGAAGTTCGCTTTTCGCTTGGGAACCCTAGCTTTGGGTTCGCAGATTCTGCAGTCAGCGGTCAATGGTCAGCGACCATGTCCGCTGGACCTCAGCGTGCACGTATGGCCGCTGTTCGTTCGGCGGTGATCTCTCTTCGAGTACATCGGCAACATTCTACCATTGGCTATGGTTTGGTGGTGTCTGGTGGTGTTTGCGCACCAGACACCAAGCTCGAGTCCATCGCGCTCACCATCGACAACGAGTGCTTTGCCTATTTCGACCTAATCCCTCCACTTCCCTCACCTTCACCTTATGCGCCCCTTGGTCACCATCTGGTGGTGTCTGGTGCTGCTATCACGCCCACTTCACCTTTCACCACCATCCCTTTCAAGCCTTTTCCCATGAGCTCAACCACATCCCTTCACCGCATTTTCCACCTTCCACCTCCTCACCCTGTCTTCGTCGGTGCGTTCGCTCTGGTGGTGCCAGGCCGCTTTTGGCCTTGGCACCGCACGGGCATTGGCTGAACATCGTCTTCCTTACGCTCGACGTCCTGTGTCATCGAGAACGTCGCCGCCGCCTGCTCCAGAGCTCAAACACTAATTGAGTAGACAATTCTGTGTAGTCCTGCCCTGTTCCAATCTTGGCAGCATGAACTAGCGCCGGCAGATGCCTCTCTAGCTGAGCTGCAGAAGCCTCCTTAGGGTTCATGACGTAGGGTGGCCGGCAAGCCTTTGCGACATTGCTATCTGTTTCCACCTCTCTCCTTCTGGAGGAGGTGGTGTCACGGAGAGACTGACTTACCCCCCACTATAAGGTGGGGGGCCTGTCTCTTGCTGTCCCCCTTCGGAGAGTAGTGTCACACGCAGCATCAGTCTCGGTAGCTCGGAACACACAGATACATAAAACCCCTAAGCCTTTTATGTGATTATCTTAGTATTCCGAAAGCGAGTGTTCACTGACTGCACGTTCTATGATAGATATATATCTGCCTATATATATATATATATATATATCCCCCACCAGCCAGAGAATCTCACTTCTTATCAAACACCCACAAGTGGTGGCCGCGATAACCTTACAGGAAACACGATATATAGATATAAGTTATACATACATATATATATATATATATATGTATGTATATATCATGCTGAGGCAGAGGAACAAACACGCAGGGGCGGATGTTCTCGGATACTAAGATGGAATTAAATACTAGGTTGAGTGTTTTATGATGCACGTGCGCCGTGACAGCGGGCACTGGTGACAGCTCGGGTCAAGGGGTGACAGACAGGTGACCCACTGTGCCTCCCCCTTACAGTGGGGGCGGGGCAAGATTGGGTTCCCCGTGAGTGAGGTGGTGTCATGGGGACAAAGACTTTTGGTCCGCTAGACCGCCACACTGGGGGGCACCTCTACCCTCATTGTCACCCCTCGATCTAAGATGCCAAGCCAACTCCCTGGTTTCGGGTCTCGGCAACAAAACCCCAAGTATTAATTGCAATCATCTTAGACGGCAACGCCGGATATTCAGCGTGCCCCACTGTACTACTTCATATACTGTATTGGCAGTTAAACATACATATGTATAGTCTCCACCGCACACACACATAGACCTCCTCGAAGTGATCAACCACACAGCCACTCCGCCGCAGCCTTATCAATGTGTCACTCCGCGTGAAACCGTTGGATCTTCTGTACTCCTCAAAAAAAAAACCGTTAGATTATATCGCGAGCTTTCGCCCAAGGCACTCCGCCATCGCTAGCTTCGCCACTGCATGCCACCCGTCTGATCATGGGGGATATATACCCTCTGCTCTAACCCTTATATCGGGGTTAAATAACCCCACAGGTTATTTATAACCCAAGGGTAGTACTCTACTTTTTTTTACCCTTGCCACAACCCTGGGGTTTACCCCTCGCGCCTCGCCCCCCCTCGCCTCGCCTCGCCGGATGTCGCACGAGGGTTTTATGTTTGGCAAGGTTTTTGGTTGAAAAGAGAAGAAAAAGAGAAGGGAAGGAAGAAAACCGAAAGCAAAAGAAAGGAAGCGCAAACTTGATTCGCGAACCCGCAAAATCGGAACCCCCTCAACGACGCTCTCCGAAGCAGTTATTCCTGACGTGACCAGGCATTATCGCACCAACTCCTCAGGATACGTGTCCTTTCGCGAAGCGCCTTGTCGCTTGAACTTCCCAGAAACTCGTTATGACAACGTGGGCTCTTCAAGTGAATAGATTACAGTACTTCGTTTAGTCTGCGGAAAACTAGCCATGAGTACGGCACAACGCCAGGTCACCTGAACAACAGTGCTCGCTACCAAAGCCATCGCAATGGAGTCATGCGAACTCCCCCAGCAAGTGATGCGCAAAGTAAGACGCCGGCTGCTTCCGCATCTCTTTCTAATGGCGTTCATGTGCTACCTTGACCGCTCCAATGTGGCTTTCGCGGCGCTCGAAATGAACGCTGCGCTGAAGATATCTGACGCAGAGTATGGAACCGGGGCTTCAAGCTTCTTCCTCGGCTACGCACTGTGCGGTGTCCCCTCGAGCCTCCTCGTCATCCGCGTCGGTATTGCACGGGGCCTCGCGCTGGTGCTCATAATCTGGGGTGCAACATCGGCTCTCTTTGCGCTATGCGACTCCGCATTCGCCTTCCTTGCCTTGCGCTTCGTGCTTGGGATCGCAGAATCCGGCTTCTTCCCCTCTCTTCTCGCCTATCTCACGCTGTGGTTCACAGAGGGTGAAATTGGTCATGCTTACACGCTCGGCGCTTGTTCTGCGACTGCGGTGGCGGGAATCCTGGGAGGCCCCTTCGCAGCTGCTGCGATGTATCTCCTCGACAACTGCCTTGGCCTCCCAGGTAAAGCTCCAGTCGTTAACTTTTGTAGAGGGTGAACCGTTGGAAATTCGTCAATGTTATGTTCTACCGTGCGAATAAAGTATTCTAGGAGTTTGCTGTGCTATGGTCCAAAGAGCTGTGCAATCGAATCTACGCTACTCGAAAACGGTCAGGGAAATGTGTTTCCAAGGGAAGAGGAAAGAAACACCGAAGCTCCTTCGGAATGTGAGGTGCAAGGTCCCTCAGCCTGCGTGCAACCATGTTTATGTCTCCTTATTGGAATAAGGCCTGAAAGCACAATGACAGAACATAAAAACACTCGTTCCTCGGGATACAAGAGCGACTGCCACGCATCCTCTATCTGCGAGGCCTCTTTCTTCATGGAGTGCCCATCTTGCTCCCGATACGAACCCTTAGCCACCACCTCCCGTGCTCCTGCAGGTTGGCGGTGGCTTTTTCTCGTTGAGGGCGGCCTCACAGTGCTCCTCGGCCTGCTCTCGCTTTTCTCCCTCCCGTCGTCCCCTGCCGCAGCTCAGTTTCTTACAGCATCCGAGCGCGACTGGCTCCATTCCCGCCAAGCAACAGAAAACGTCAAGAGGGCCACAACGGGCGCCCCAAGTCTTCGTGCTGCCTTGTGCAACCGCACAATCGCTTCCCTCGCTGTGCTATATGCACTGTGGAACACCGGATATTATGCCTTCATTTTTTTCCTCCCGTTAGTATTACAGTCTAGCCCGAGTGCTGCTGCTCTTGGGACCCTCGGCGTGGCGCTCCTCTCCACACTGCCGTACATCTGCGCCACGTTCGCGATGATCTGGGTGGCACGGCACTCGGACCGCACCGGAGAGCGTCGCATGCACATCTTCGGGGCGTGCTGGGTCGGGGGAGGGGCGCTCTTGGGGTGCGCCACGGTCCAAGCCTTTCTAAGCAGTACAGGGGGCTTTGCACCGCGACTTGCACTGCTCTCTTTGGCAGCCGCCGGGTTGTGGAGCCTGTATGGGCCCTTCTGGAGTTATCCCACGACCGTTTTGGACGCAACCCAGGCAAGAACACATCTAAACCTTGACTGAAAACAGTTGACCACTTGATGCGTTGGCCTCGTGTCGTTTGCCAGTGCCTGTTGCGATTGTACTGTCGATTCCTGAATACGCTCGAGGCAGGGAGAGTCACTTGTCTCCGAATATTATGAAAAGTCCGGCTTCCAGCCCCGGATCGCTGGTGGCACCCGATCCGCAGGCTGTGAGAAGCACCCTGGCAAGCACTCCTTGCCGAGTCGAAAGTCTAGAATCGAACCGAACGGCCTTGTCTCGCAATAACTTTTGTCAGCGCTGCTTTGACGCTTATCTCTGCTTGTTTCCAGGCTGCAGCAGGGTTTGCATCTATCAACTCTCTTGGAAACCTCGGAGGGCTCTGTGGGCCGTACCTGCTTGGAGCCATCAAGCAGCACACCGGTAGCTTTGCGGCCGGGATGGCTGTTTTGGCGGTGCTGCAGCTGCTGGCCGGGCTGCTGGCGCTCGCCATGCCAGGGAAAGCGCCGCCGGCGTCATACTCTCAGCTTACCGAGATGACAATGGTGTCAGCAGATGGTGTTAGTGAGACAACAAATTATAGCGCAAGATGCAGCGAGATGCAAGATAACTCAACCTGTAGTGATCCACAGATATAATGAGTTGTCCCTGTGTTCTCTATGCTTGAGGAATTGACAATATGTACCAGCATTGCTTCTGAGCGAGTTTTTTTAGAAGACAAAAGAATGCATTGGGTTTCAGTGCTATCTCTTTACACCCGTCGGTATCATTTGCTCTCGATACATGCATGCTCATATCAACCAAGTCGTAACGATACGACTGATTGGTGACAACTCAGGGAGGTATCTTTTTGTGTTCCATTTCTCATTTTGGACAGCAACGCCAGATTTAATGTGCCCCGAGTTTTGTATCAATTTGTCGGGGACCCTCGGGAGGACTATCGTCACTTTGTATGTGCTTATCCTTGGACCGACTCCTTGGGCACTTCGTAGCCGCAGAAGACCGGCTGCACTATTTACCCACGCCGGGGATCAAAGGATTCTGCACACACTTCGGGACACTTGTCCGGATTCTCCGGAGCTCACTTGTGAATAATGGGACCCCCTAAGCCTTACTGAGCCACCCGAGCCCCTCTGCGTCTGCACCACCGAGTTGCGCGAGCCACATCTCCACGACCAAGCCTACGCCCAGGACCACCCCTCTGCCCCGTGAGCCTCACTGGGCCACCTGAGCCCCTCTGCGGCTGCCCTACCGGCGCACTGCTGCTGTGTCTCATTTGTGTGTGGGTGTGTATGTTGTTGGTGTCCCTCATGCCACTCAGTGCTTGCATGTGTGTGCTCTTGGATTAAACATTTACCGAGGTGTTCGTGTTGACAGATCCGATTGTGGAGTACTAGGACTTTGTTCGGATTAAGGACAACCGCCAGATGGAGATGGGTGGTGGGTTGTGATTGTCCCTGTGGTACCATTTTGGTGGGCACTCGCCTCTTGAAGAGTATGGCACAATCGTCTGCTTTTGCCTAGGAGAAGCAGGGGGTGGTGAAAGCTACAACGTTGCGTCTTCCCTTGATTTGTACAGGGCGCACCTCGGTAACCGGGATTTGGTTCTTATTGCGTCCCTTCCATGCTCGCAATACTTGCACGTTTAATGAGTTTTCGAGGGGCATGCCGCCAGAAACGCTTACTCCGTGACACGGATGTTAGATGGTACTCAATGTTGCCTACCGGGCATGGATTCCGTGACTACGGGCCATGTTGTTTTTTTCTTTATGTGTGTATAAAAGTGGTACCTTGGAAAGCGGCCTCGCTTTATTCCTGCATCATGCATGTCTTATCCACTGGGGTGCGTGGTGGCGATCTAGCCTCGGTTGTCGTGCTGCCGCGGCATGTCGTTCAGTATGTGTGTCCTAAAGACACCGTTCCCAACATGCGCGACCGCATGGAAACAAAAATGATGTCGTCATAATGATTGTCGTGTTGTTAATAGACACTGTGTGCTAAACCCTAATTGATTCGACACTAATTTTAGGACATGGAAGCCAGTAAAATCATAAAAATCAATTATTCTGGGCATGCTGTCCCAGCATCGGTGATGGTTTGCCTATCGAGACATGAGCACGGACAAAATATAATCAGAATATGACATCGCGGGTAAAGCTCATAGGAAAGTGGATTTCACGCATACACGTTTTTCGTAGGGTTGAGTACCTGGAAAATAATCAGAACCTGCATATGATATTATTGGGAGGTGTAAAAATAAGTAACCGTTAATGAAACGAACCCCCGAATGATTGTTGTTCAACTTATGACAGTTGTGGCCACCAGGAGCTATTGATGCCATTCGACTCCGCGGAACGTAGCAAACCAAGGAGAACGAGCATGGATCGCTAATTGAAATGAACACTGCTGCTTATGGTGAACGGACAAGCAGCAACACACATTTTCGCGAATCGGGGTATTTGAAGTTTAAGGCCAAATTACTGGGCTTGGTCAACAGGGTATCCTGAGATGCGGTTTTCAGCATAATTGCATTTATTCTGGAATTAAACTGTATCCACCCTGTTATATTCCACACACAGAATTTTCGTTGGAACTGCTGACACAAACTACCTCATACATCGACCTTCGTCTTCCTTGTTGATTTACAGTAAGATGACCTGGCATATACCTTGAGAGGTATCATGATGATAACGGGAAGACGATGATACACAGATCAATGCTTTGCAAAACTTTTAACAACACCAAATGAAGCTCATCGTACTGATTCCACATGCGAGTCCGCCTCGAATTTTGATCATGGCCCTTAGGGATGTAGTTGCTTGCGGGAAGTAATTGCGACTTTGACGCTGGTCTAATAATGGAATGAAAACTCACATTAGCACCACCCGTGCGTTATTCCATTTCTTTGCTAAACACGTAGTTTTTTACTTCAATATGTTGTAGCATCATGGGCTATATTTGACTTAGATTTCCAAACGTGGATACCTAAATGAATGTCGCCATGGGGCACCAAGGAGTGCCCAGATGAAAACGGGCATACCTTGTTGCGTACATGCAATAAGTATGGCCCCAAGGACTTTTCAGGATCATTTGCAAGACGTAGCAATATATTGTGATTTAATACGCTGGTGGCATATAGTGTGTCGTATCCCTCTCAAAAACACGGAGCAGAACATTGCTGTATCGCGCACCTTTACAAGTCGGTGTACGCGCATCCGACATCAATTTGATCAGGAGTAATCGAGCACGCGGAAGGTCAAAATTCTCTGACCAGCTGTGCTCTTCGGACTAGGAGGGCAATTTTGATACTTGCGACTAACCCAACATTGATCCCGAGGTGCCTCACTTTTTTTGTCACGGAGTCGGTAGAACCCTATCGACATGCAAATATACATCACTTCGCTGGCTTCACCTCCTCCATTTCAAGCAAAACGCCATCCGAGTCCTGTGAAGGAGCACCCATTACGTAGACACATGCATAACAAACCATGCCACAGTGGATGGCGTAGGCACACCTCAGACACACGGAATGGTGCACGCACTTTCAATCTACCATACAGAAGTGTAGAACAAATTATGGCATGGCACTTGAGCCTCTCTAAGCTTTTAAAGCAAAGACCCACATTGCACAGCCTGAGATCGAAAAGCTTAAGCCAGCTCCCGATCATAAGAGGAGATCATAGCATCCACTGATACCTATCCCCTCCAATGGCATGGTGTCATAAGCTCCTCGCAGGATGACATGGGCGATATCAACATAAAATACGGGAACATACAGAGAGTTTACATCAAGGAACTAGATACTTGGAAGGAATTGACATATCATGAATGAAAGGTGGAGATCCAAGGCGAAGGTCACTACACCACAGCAGTGCCAGAATGACAAAAGATGCAGATATTATGAGAGAGACGTAGGGGAGAGGTCCCTTGAAGCAGTCTCTCCAGTTGCGCTCTCTCTTTGAACATGAGCAAGATTGGCCTATCCCACCTTCGCGGTGTCCAATAGGAAGGGATGGTGCATCTGCCCCGTTGCACTCGCCTCAGAGGACGGTGGTGTAGTGTAGCTGCACACCTTAGGATGTAAGAACGCAACAGGGTTGCCGTGAGCCCCGATCTTAGGCTTCTTGTCGAGCACCCGAACCTTCTCGGAGACGAAATCCAGTGACTCCTGTAGATGCAGAAGGGACTGGGCACATTCGGTGTGGCTCGTCGATTGCATCACCCGCATCCACCAGAGGTGCATAGCAAGGCCACATCAGCGACACCGAGCGGAACACTTACATGATGGCAGTGAATCCATCGCAGCAGAGATGCGCAGCAGGCGCATGGCAGCTGCAGCAGGCGCATGGAGTGCAGCCGCACAAAGAGTCAAGCGCCGAACTTTGACTTGTGTCGGTCCAGCCTCTACCCAGCCGAGATTTAGCCAGGTAGTGACTACACCCAGCCGAGATTTAGCAAGGTAGTGACTACACCCAGCCGAGATTTAGCAAGGTAGTGACTACACCCACAAGTGAGCTTGCACCTAAGACGGTCGCGAGGTCCGTTCACACATCAGCGAGCTGGCGCTCAAGGTGCGTAGAAGGTGGCCCGGTCACGTATCAGTGAGCTGGCGCTCAAGGTGCGTAGAAGGTGGCCCGGTCACGTATCAGTGAGCTGGCGCTCAAGGTGCGCGGAAGGTGGCCCGGTCACGTATCAGTGAGCTGGCGCTCCAGGTGCTCATGATGCCCACCCACTCCCTGATACAGCACTTCACACCGTTTTTGCCATCGACCTGCGTTGACAGCCGCCACGTGGCGCTGCTTCGCATCCAAGGTCAGGCGCATGGTGTCACGCCGAGTCAAGCTCTAGGGTCGTAGTGGCCATTGGGGTACACCTGGATATCGTCGACCTCAAGGCAAAGGTGGTGTAGCCCACCGGATGGGTTCTTCGATAGGAACTTTGCAATCGGAGAGTTGTCGCCTGCAAGTTCCGGTTCCTCCCCGGATCCACTCTGTTTTGTCCCAAAGACCACTTGGCAAAGGGCTGGGGTCTGCGAGCAGCAAAGGGCTGGGGTCTGCGAGCAGCAAAGGGCGCGGGCGTGGCAAACCTTTGGCACCTCAGCCCTGCTCTAACCATAACCGAATCCTGGAACCTAACGAGTTTCACGGAACTTTTCGCTTCTCGACTTTTTACCGAATCATTAACAACCTTAAGTTTGCAGAGACTATGCTACACCCGCAACGAGACTTTTGTACCTTCAATCCAATAAATTCGTAACGGAAGTTTGGCACCGCAACCTCGCCAAATCTGAAACGGAATTCTGAAACCACAGCTCTTGGCTCCTCAAACGCGCTACACCCGAATCTGAACCCTAGCACCTCTATCAAGGCGCTACCATAAGGAAACTCTGGCTTCTACACCCCTATATGAATTCTGGCATGTCAACAACACGACACCGTAACTGATTGCTGGAGCATCCACAACGCTGCACCCATAGGTGTACTGTGGCACCTCTACCACGGCACACCCACATTTGAACCTTATCACCTCAACCACACTAAATCGGTAGCAGAACTCTAGCTCCTCGACAACACTACACTCGCAACGGAACTCATTTGCCTCAACCTCGGCGCACCCGTAACGGAACGCTCGCATCTCAACCACCCTGCACCCGTGTTTGGACTGCAGCATAACGACAACGATCCATTTGCAACGAAACTCATGGACCTCAACCGTGCTACACCCAAGACGGAACTGCGGCATGTAGACACAACCCTGGTACAACCACCGTGATAACTCAACAACGCTACAACCATAATGAAAATCTGGCTACACAACCCCAGTACACCCACCATTATAACTCCACAACGCTTCAGCCGTGACAAGCAGTAGGAGATGATGGGTGAGTTTAGGCATCACTAGAGAAAGTGCTAGGCTCAGGAGAAGCAGATGGGGCGCCAGATTGACTTTCCGCGCCGCAAGCCTGCAGGAAAACTCATAGTGCGAGGTGGCAAGGAGAAATAGAAAGGGACAGAAACGTCAGTAATACAGGTGGCTCTAGACTAGTGCTGCACTCTGCACGCTTCGCAAGTTTTAGGACACTCAGGGACACATCGGTGGTGTGAGTCATACCGAGGGGATGCAACAACTCGATTTTTGTGTTCGGGAGATCGATGAAAACCACGGACACGCCATGCTCAGGGAGATCTTGCTTCTCGCCGACCTGATAGGAGCGGAAAACACACAGAATTGACCAATTTGGAAAACTATTCGTCGGGACACCACAGGGTCCGCCTGCGGGATTAATCGCAGCTGCCCCAACGCAAAGCCCTGTAGCAGATTTAGACCGCTCTTGGGCCCCATACTGTACAACATCCGAGGAACTTTGCTGCATACGCTGCGTGCGTGCAGGCAGCGTGAATAAGAGGCACACAGTCAGAGACACGCGCGGAAACAGATGCAGCACGAAAAGACGCTGACTAGGATCTTAAGAAATCATAACAGCTTGGCGTAGAGGATATTCCTCTCCCTTCGAGAGGTCGGAGCTCGCGCGCAAACGTCGAAAGTGAAAAGAGCCGATGCAGAATATACCTGACAGCCCAAAACATTTCGATACCGTGCCGCTGCAGCTTCGAGGTCGGGAACAGCAATTGCGACATGGTTGAGTCGACCCACCTGCACCCTTGCAGTTCGCAACAGGGAGTTATCTCTCCCCATGTCGTGCAAAGGCGGGGCAGGTGCGAACAAGGCGCAAAGAAAATCCACGAAGGCATGCAGAGCACAACTGTAGCAATGTGGCACACGCTCGCGAAAAAACTAGAATCAAAGCACCTTAAAGGTTTGAGCAAATATTAAATCAAGGAGGTCAATACCGAAGGGCTAGACGAGGGCGGTGGCGGAGACGTGGACGAGGACGAGGACATGCTTTGGCCAATTCGCATCACGGGGGTGACTGGAAAGTGGGGAAAAGCTTGCCAAAGGCGAGGAGCTTGGTTCACGACTGATTTTGTGTGCTGAAGCGCCCGTACATAATTCATCGCGTCGTTCGCAGAGCACGTATCTAAAACAGATGCAGTTTACACGGGACCAAGCCCACGTAGAGAGAGGATCCCGATGAACAAGATGCAAACCAGACGAGAGGCCTCTCGTGCAACCTCTCATCTCATGAGTGTGTCACCTAATCGGAATAGTGAGTGACACTGAACAACCCTATCATATCCCCCTAACAATTTACATTTTTTTGCAGAAAAAAAACCTGAAAATGGAAAACACCTGTATCAGCTCATCAGCATCGAGCATGTGAAGTCTGAAGATATCATATCGATATGTCACCTCCCGTCCGCTCCTGTCGACCAGTTCACCAGTCGAGTGAGTGCAATCGAATGTACATCTGTATCATAGTTTCAAGCTTGAATAAACGGCTCAAAAGGCGAAATGCCTATGAACACTATGAATGGGCTTTACCCTTCTGCGCCTGGTATTCGTTTGGCTCCAAATACTGACGAGGATGCTGGGAGTGGTCGTTTTCGGATGGCCGCGACTGATCTTGCTGCCTTGCAGGCAGATCTCGGAGACCCTGTAATTGTCCATATTTCGACTGTCGAAGCCAGCGAAAATTCGAGTTCAAATTCAGGTTTTCCTCGCAAAACTACACGCAAGAAACTAGGATATGTCGTATTTCCCTTTGTGGCATGCTTTACGTACACGCAGTCTGTTGTTTTCCCTCCCGTGACGGTCGAATCTCAACTCTTGCAGGACATGATTTGGCTGAAGACGAACACGCGCACATTTTGCATCACTAATTGGTAGCAGCGAATTTATTTTCTTGAACTGGTTTTGCGTGCAGGGGTTTCCAAAGCATGGAAATTTCTGTGCACAGCATCGGTATGGCCACATCAGCAGGACGGAGAGGATACCCAAGTTCCGAAACTCGATCCTGGCGTATCTCTGCAGCCGTGTACTCACACAGTTGCCGAGTTAGCTGAGACCATACAGCAGCATAAATGTGAACTGAAGGTTCTCGTGGAAGCAGCCAAATCTCGTCCGGTTAACGCAGCCGAGCTCACTGTATGCCCTCGCCTCCTGCTCTTCTTGTGTGCTATCAAACAACTTTAGAACACAACTCAACCAATCTTCTGTTCAGCAGGCGTTCGTAGTTCGTCAGACGTCGAGAATTTTGCGTAATGTGATAGCCTACAGTAGTACAAAACCACCTTCGCCTGCACTGAATATGTCCTTGGCATCCTGCAGAGTGTCCCCTGCACACTCTCAGAAACAGCTATGCACCCATGCAGATAACGCCGCAAAACGCGAAGCCGCTCGTCGACTTAAGCCTACTCCCCATCAGAGGGCGCTTGGTGGTCGAAGGCTGTCGGCTCACTTTCGGCGGGGAAGAAGTTTATGAGATTTCTCAGGTCGCATGGCCCTCTCTCGTTTTCTCGTCTCACTCGTGCGGGGCTCATCTGTGGATACCAAGCTTACTGATCGGCTTCGTGACAGCCGCGACTGTTGCTCCAACGCTCTGCATTCCTAGCCGGTGCCCTCACGGTCTTGTACAGGCCACTTCGGCTTGGATATTCCTTAGGAACCGCAGCGAGATCCATGTTGCTTTCGAAGCATGTTGCTATGCGTCTCTGCGCGTGCGCTACGCTCTCCGTCGTGTCGACACAATGTTCGTCCTCAAAAGGCCTTGGGAGCTCGCAATCTCAGGCGGTATGTCCTAGGGTTGCGCAGTCGTGCCATAACAGCGTGTTCGTAGAAACCTCTCGATGTGGTCGTGTGCTCCGGTGCATCTCGATGTGCTAACCACTCCACCGCTTGTTTACTTAAGCTTGGTACGACTATGGCGCTGCTGCGGTCGTGGGTGCCACGCCATATCGACTGTGTTTGATTTCGCTATGCAGGTGCTCGGCCGCCTGAGCAAGTTCTGCCCCGCCGGCCCTGCATTTGTCCGCACAGGTGACCGGGTCCTCCCTAGCTTTTGGTGGAGTCGCTCGTGTCGTCTCGAGGACCACCATCAACACGGCGATGGTGAACGACACAGCATCCGCAGCAGAATCTGAGGAGGAATGCTCAAGCAGTTCTCGCGTCGAAGCCCGGGAGAAGTCCGACGAGCCGGAGTCCCAGGGGGAGTCGCATTCCGCGGAGGAGACGAGCTTTCCATCAGCAGAGAAGCACGTTGCTGGGCTCGAGGCTTCTCTGGCGGCGCTGCGAGAGCTGGTATGCGGTCTTCCGCTGCTCGTTAGTCAGCATGACAATCTTAGGTGCTGCTCGGTGTCAGAATTTTCATTGCGTCCCGGCTTCCGAGGAGTCTGTTGTATGATTTGTACATCGTCAGATGCCTCCTGTGAGTGTATCGTGTTTTTACACCAACAACCGATGTAGAAGCTATTTTGTTGACTGCTTATTGCTGACCCTAGATCCTAACACGTGCTCTCAGTTGCCAGCTGCTGAGTCCTGGCACCTGTGCTCCCGCGTGAATTCTGACTGGTTACTCCTGATTAGGGATTCTAGCGTTCGTGAAACAGAAGGATTTATTGATTGCTTAGTTGTGACTTACGGATGCGGTATGAGCATCGGTTTGGTGCTTACTTTCGATGTTAGTTCCAACTTGCATTCTGCCTGATCACCTGCTTACTCCCAACGCCAAGTGCCTATAGTTCGCCGGCTGCTTCCTCCTCCGCTTTTGGTTCCGCCTCCATTCTTCACTTGTTAGCCACTTACTCCTGACACCGAGGTCCACCACAGTTACTGATTTGTGGGCGGCCTATTTTCAATACCTACAAATAGTTTGGGTCCTCAGCTTCTCCTTTTACCGCCCTCGACTTTTGCGCTTGTTGGATATGAAAAGCCGCTCTTGGATCTCTTTTTTCGAGGTTTAGGGTTGTAGGGCCCGCCGCTTGCTGGCTGCCACTTTGCTATGTCATCTTGTGGTGTATTGGAGCGCGCTTCTGACCATCGGGCCGATAAACTGGGCTGAATCTAGGTTATGCACCTTGTGATATGGGAACGGTGGTCGGTTGTTCTGGTCCAGGTGACCTGGCCAGTGAAATACCGGACACAGGCGGCGCATTTTGGAGTGTCATGGCCCCGCGGTCTGTTATTGCATGGGCCTCCTGGTGTCGGCAAGGTTCGTCACTACCGGAACACTTCGCAAAAGCGCCATCCAACCACCGCCGTGCGCGTCCTGGGGCATTCCCAACCCGCGGCTTGCAGCAGCCCTTGTGCGCATTCTGGGGTGTTGCTGACCTGGCATCCAACGGCCCTCGACCCCCGTGTGTCCTGGCGAATTGCAGCACGGCAAACGCGGCTTTCTTTGGAAAGGATGGACGTGTGCTTTGCCCACTGGGGCGCTTGACCTGCTGAGGCGCGTGCTTTACCCGTTGAGATTGAGGCGTTTGCGGGTTGCAGACGCTGCTGGTGAAATCTGTGGCCGAGGAGGCGGGGGCAGCGCTACACATGCTCACCGCAGGGAATGTGTTCGGGTCTTATGCGGGGGAAAGCGAGCGCCGAGTGCGAGACGCCTTCGAGGCTTGTGACGTGGTGCGTGCATTCGCCAGATGGCGCCACCCGTCTGCAGATGATGGCACCTACCGGCCCTGCTACAGGCGCTGCAAGCCACAGCCTGCTTGCGCTGAGAGTTGCAAACCTATCATGAAAGCCGCGGCCCCGCTCTTCATCCATCATCCATCGTCATATCCTATCCATCATCCATCAAGCGACGTCATATCCTCTACATCATCCATCAAGCGACGTCATATCCTATCCATCATCATTCATCCATCGTCATATCCTATCCATCATCCATCGAGAGACGCCATATCCTCTCCATCACCCATCAAGCGACGTCATATCCTATCCATCATCCATCAAGAGACGCCATATCCTCTCCATCATCCATCAAGCGACGTCATATCCTCTCCATCATCCATCAAGCGACGTCATATCCTATCCATCATCCATCAAGCGACGCTTACATCCTCTCCATCATCCATCATCCATCGTCCATCATCCATCGTCATATCCTATCCATCATCCATCATCCATCATCCATCATCCATCATCCATCATCCATCATCCATCATCCATCGTCATATCCTGGTCCATCATCCATCAAGAGACGCCATATCTCTTCCATCATCCATCAAGAGATCGCCATATCCTCCTCAATCATCCATCATCCATCGTCATATCCTATCCATCATCCATCAAGCTTACGCCATGTCCTATCCATCATCCATCATCCATCGTCATATCCTATCCATCATCCATCAAGAGACGCCAATCCTATCCATCATCCATCATCCATCACATATCCTATCCATCATCCATCAAGCGACATATCCTATCCATCCATCGGTATGTCCTATCCATCATCCATCAAGCGACGCCATATCCTATCCATCATCCATAAAGCGAATGCACATCCTATCCATCATCCATCAAGCGACGTCATATCCTATCCATCATCCATCAAGCGACGTCATCTCCCTATCCATCATCCATCGTTTAATGCCATATCCTATCCATCATCCATCGTTTAATGCCTTATCCTATCCATCATC
This sequence comes from Cymbomonas tetramitiformis, assembly GCA_001247695.2. Lineage (NCBI taxonomy): Eukaryota > Viridiplantae > Chlorophyta > Pyramimonadophyceae > Pyramimonadales > Pyramimonadaceae > Cymbomonas > Cymbomonas tetramitiformis. The sequence continues at coordinate 831 of LGRX02018480.1, read as the reverse complement.
CATCGCTTTACGTCATCTCCTATCCATCATCCATCAAGCGACGGCACATCCTATCCATCATCCATCAAGCGATGTCATCTCCTATCCATCATCCATCAAGCGACGTCATATCCTATCAGGCGTATCTAGAGTACCTGTGTAGACAGATTAGGCTAAAGTCGGTTAGTTGCTTGCGCGCCCCACGTGGTGGTGGCCGTGCACGAGGGGCTTTCACTCCCTGTGGCGCAGCACGGGGAGCGGAGCCACTACCAACACCTGCATGTGACGGCTCGCTTTGACACATGCGGAGATGCGCGTGCTGGTTTCCATGTGATCATGTTGTACATTGATGCAGCTGGAATGCAGTTTGGTTTCGGAGTTTGTGTGATTTTGCGGTTTCCAAGAATGTACCTGATCGAGCTGAGGCTGAGCGCCTAAGAATGAAAGCCCGAGGGAAATAGCGTTTCAATTTCCCCTCAAACAGCTGTCACAGCAACACAAGTGCACAAAAGAGTCTGAGCCGACGCCGGGCTTTCAGCTCGGTTCTTCCGCCTTCCCCACCGCAAGCGGCGTGATGACCCGCGCGCTGCGGCTGTGCGGCCAGAACTGAAAGCTAGGAAATTCTGTACGTTCAACAGTCTTCACCACCCTCGTGTCGTAACATAGCAGCTGCTTTTGTATCGGGTATTGAGTGGTTATTTTGGTATTCGTATCAAAGGGCACAGAAATGTTACGAGATCTCGCTGGCGTGGAATTGGGGGTCATTAACACTCAGCGGTCGCCAAGGGGCTCTCTACCGGGAACGTCTTTGACTCAGCGGTCGCCAAGGGGCTCTCTACCGGGGACGTCTTT
>LGRX02018479.1:0-16480 GCA_001247695.2 Cymbomonas tetramitiformis | reverse complement strand
TACCCATGCTACTTCAACCGAGATTTTGAGGGTCAAGATGACCTCGGATCAAACTTTTGGCAGCACACTGCAGAAAGAGCAGCTCGAGATCTTGACATCATAGGTCTCCAAATTTTGAAAAGCGCCTTCGAGGAAGCCCCCGTGAGCTAATTAGCTTAAGGTGGCTTAAGCCATCTTAAGGAAAATTGGGAAATCCCCAACCTACTTCAACCGAGATTGTGAGGGTCAAGATGAACTCAGATCAAACTTTTGATAAGACACTGCAGAAAGAGCAGCTCAAGATCTTGACCACATAGGTCTCCAAAATTTGAAAGCACCATCGAGGAAGCCCCAATGGGCCCTTCAAGTTAAGGTGGCTTAAGCCACCTTAAGCTGCGGGTAATAGCCATAAGGCCAGTGCCTTCAAGCAGTGCCCCCCCCCGGGTTAGCCGGCGTGGTTTCCTCATAGTGCCTCGAACGAGCAACATAGACCACAACCTGCGGGACGCCAAAATCGGCGAACGCCGTTCACTGGCCGGCGGCGTCCGGAGAGTCACCCAAAAACGTTTGTTGTCTCATCATCCTACTCCAAACATCATCCTATTCTAATCCAAAAAAAAACAACGCAAACGCACAAAAGTATAAAACAAAACCAATCACTACACAACAAACGCACACAGCAACATTAAAAGCAAACATCAATAACAAAAGGAAACCGCACAAACAGATCTTACCGACTGAACATCCTTCGCAACACGATACGCAAATATCCAACTGCAAAATACGCACTACTACAAGCGAAACAAGTGAGTTCCAACACTACAACTGATAAAACGGAGAAGGAAGAAGGGAAAAAAAGGGGAAAACACTTAGTGTCCATTACCCCCCGGAACACAACGATGTACCCAAGGCTCTTGGGTACATCGATATGTACCCAAGCTTTTCTTCATATTTAAGGGATGAGAATATTCGCATTTGAGCTGGGAACGACATATATGGACCCCGACTCGGTGGTCAACCCGCTGATATGCGACATGGGTCTCGAGAATTGGCCAATATATCGCTATAAGCGCCACAATACGTCCTAAGTGCCAACTTAAAAATAATAATAAAAAACATTTATTTTTTAAACAGTTTCCCCTCTTCGTTTTCAAGCTGTTTTCAAAGTGCATTTGGCAGTCTCCTTCGCGTCTGAAGTACATATTTTATTATATTCTAGGCATACTACCGATACCTTTGGCCAGTTTTGGCAGGAGCGCCCCCCCCCATTTCGTCCCTGCCCTGCCCGGCTATCCGAAGTTCATATTGACCTCGCGGGTTTCACGCCATGTCACAGTCGACAGCTCGCAAAGAAGTGGGCGTCTTGCTCGCGGGTTTACCTTGCTCGTGGCGTAATACATGCAAATAATTCGATCGAACGTATTTAAAAAGGTTGCAAAAGCACGACGATACACACCCTGTGCACTCGGATATATCTCGAATGATGTGTAATAAGAAACCCTATGAAAATCACTGCGAGCATCAATATTTATGACATGCGATCCTGATATAGGCATACGCTCACATGAGAGTAGGCAATACATTTGAAAGTTGTGGTGTCTACCATTCATAATATATCGACTTCCATGTATACTTAAACTATAAAACCCGGTAGTTTGGTCGAGATCGGCCATCGCAGGGTCCATACAGGTCAGCAAAGTCGATGACCCAAGCGATGTACCCAAGATTTTGGCCTCTCGAAAAACACAATAAATCTGAAAATGGGCGTCCCGAAAGGCTCCACCTAACCATGATAATCACCCAAAATACCTAAAGTGAGTGTTTGGGTACATCAAGGGAGGTCTTATGGACAACATATTTTAGTAATATGGTCACCGGATCCGTATCGAGCACCCACATCACGTGTGTGCGTAGGTGACCTTGGGTACATCGATGTGTACCCAAGAAAGGGTAATGGACATTAGGGCAACTCAGCAAACGCAACATCTACACGCATCTTAAGCGACAACGCGACCTGACGTAAGGGAGCGCGAAAGCTGAACATCCCATCCCACAAGGCCTCCTGCAAGGCGCCCGTAGTAACGGGCTAACGTTTGCCAACGGCTGACGTTCAAGTCAAAAACAAAATACGAAACACGAGCGAAAAACGCAAAACAGCAAGGACATCTTACATCTTACATCTAAAACGCAGGAGGCCAAAAAAAAATGAGGGAACAAAATGAGGGCGCAAGGCTGTATCGCGACGCCAACCACCCAAGTACATTAAGTCCAAGTAGTCCACCTCGTCAATAAAGGGGCAAGCATGGCGCGAGCCAATATCACAATTAACGCGGAAGCGATACCCCACAACCCGACAGGCCCACATCTACCGAAACCTGCGCAAGGAACACAGATCTCTACGCCTGGGATACCAATTGTGCCTGGGGCACTATGCTACACACTCGTGGGCCAGGGCCACTCTGTATGTTATTTCGTATGTCTTTTTAGGAGAGCTATTTAAAGGTACATATTTCTTTTCATATTATATCACTGGGTCAGTGCCAGATTTAGGTGCACGTCCGAAGACATTTTTCTTAGTTTTTAACAGCAGGCCGAGCTCTTCCCTCGTTCCTCCTATATGTGCATTTCTATCTCACGCATGTCTCATGAGCATACTCGAGCTATCGGATCGCGGATCGATATCGAGTCGAGCCAGCACTCTACGGTACGGAGTCTCTATACTCCCCAAATGCTTAAGGCGTCGTGCCCCCTGGCACAGACATAACCGAGCGCAGGGCACAGTATTTCCGCAAACTTTACTATGCAGGTCGTTAACATGTCAAGGTTGGGTTTGCGCGGAGTCGGAAATTGCAAAAACTTTTCAAAATCTAGATTTCGAGATATGAGCGATTTAAGTATGTGCTTAAGTATGGTTAAGTATGGGAGGTGACCGAGCGATATCGGCCATAACTTTTGCATAACTTGCTCAATTTGGCCCCCGAAGTGCGCAACATGTTTAGATTGCTTTGGTCGAGCTGTTTGTATCGAATAAAAGAATTTTGAAAAGTTTTTGCAATTTTCGACTCCGCGCAAACCCATCCTTGATGTGATTGGGCATCTGGAACATGGACCCATCGGACGAAGATGTATGTGGATGATGGTTTTTCGTAACCCCCTAACACGTGCAAGGATGTTGCATGGTGGTGAAGCCACTGGCGTAGGTATGTTGACCTTCAGCATGGGCAGGTTTGCTTTGAATGGTGTTACCACAGAAGATGCAGAACAAGCTCTTATCTAGTGTCTATGCTACTGGCAGCAGCTACGCAGATGGGGGATGTTGAGAAAACGAGCTTGCATATGTGAAGTTATCCACTTGTCAGAATTTCTGAACTTTTGGAAGTATAGCTGTTGTGCTGGACAGTTGAGCGTTGGAGGTGTAGCTGTCTCGTTAGACAGTTTTGTGCTGGCAATGTGCAGTGTTTGCGTGGTCACTTAGGATATACATACAGTGAGCAGAGTTGCGTTATCACTAAGAAGGTATATACGTATTCGTGGAGCCAGGTTGTGCACGGGTTCGCGACAACTCTGCTGGACGACAGCGAGAGCGACGAGAATGACACCTCCGAGACCAGCTATATTGTTCGACGGTCGGTGGTGCCACACCACGGTGTATGCCATGGTGGCACTCTACCGCCCCCTCTACGCACAGCACTAATCCCTGTTTGCATTGCGGCTTTATTCTGCTTTTGTGCGACGGCGGCACCCCTCACCGGCCAGGCACTTGGTGGTGTTCCGATGGACACACCAGTCGGTGGTGCTAATTCAGTTGTTACGGCAGCTGCGGTGGACTCTGCTTTGCCTCCAGCGACATCTTCAATCGAGGGCAGGGACCTTGGAGTCCTGTCGCCCGATGCGATTCCTCCGCGACGTCAGGGGAGGGACCGCGCAAGGCAGGGCATCTGGTGCCCGATCTACTTACCCGCCGCCTCCGCCTCTGGAGGGTGCACCTCCGTCGCCGGATTGCTCTCCGGGGCGACAACCGACGAGGAGGACGAAGCTTCAATCGACGATCTCGACATCGATAATTCCTCAATTTCTTCCACGCATGATGTTACAGCGGCTCAGCAACTTGCTTTCGGCTACAACAACGCTTCGTGCTGGCACCGTTGTACCACCACCTGCTAGTGGCTAGGACGTTTGCCATGATGGGCCTGCACAGTAGATTAGACTTTATATTGTATGTGCAGGGTGAGCCCCAAGAGGGCTATCTTAGGGATTTAAGATGTATCAGAACTCTGCAGTGGAAAGCAGTAGCTTCGGCTGTTGTGCTGTATTAGTTTCGGGAACCGTCCTACCATTTATGGACAGGCCTTCCCCTGTGCATCCCGTTTGCACCGAAGCTGATTAGGTGTTTGTTTCAGTTCAGTCCGACTAGCCGGTCACCACCCTAGGTGGTGTGCTGGAAGTAGAACCCTGACTTCTTATCTGTATCGGGTCACTTCATATAGCACGGTGTATGACCATCATCAGGCCTGAACCCTTAACATGTGTTGCCACTTAACGGCCAACTTATCGTATTTTAACACATCGTCTGAGAAACAACCTTAAGTGGGATATCACCTTGTCTTGTCCGAGTGTCATTCCCGGCACCTACCGTGCTTATGTGTAGCAAGGGTAATTTGTATGTGACCCTGTATGCAAAGCATCGAACAGTTGTTCGGATTGTATACCGTATGCATTTTAATCGCGGTCAAATTTCCCGTGGGAAAATGTTACTTAGTGTCAACTGAAACTACGTTGTGTTGTGGGGAGTGTGCATTTTGCTACCAAACGATAGCCCTTAGCATCGTATGTACATAGTCACGACGCGTGTCAATAACCTAGCAAATCCACGTTTAGAACTTGGTCACTTGAAAACGTCACAGGTCTTTTACTATTTTTAAAGTTTGTAATGTGAATATTACTCTATCCACACTTTAATTTTCCATTCGTTAATCCGTCACCGTGCCCAAGGGCGAGGGTCAAAGCCTAAGACTCTATTGATACATTCATAAACTGCATCAGCAAGCTTATATGCGAAAAATCAATGTTTTCTGAACCAGGTCACAACATTGAGGTATTTCCGAGCCATCAAATAGTAGTCAAACCCCGAAACAACCATCCAGGCAACATCGGCCCGGTATTTGTAGCAAAAGGAGGTGCCCTAGTGATGCGAAGGCATGTAATACCATTCCAATCATTCAAGTTATAAAATTACTTATCTACAAATGTATCCTTATATGTACATGTCTGCTATTGTTACAACACTATGGTATGGATTCAGCTAAACTGGAAACAACCTTTGCCCGAACACCCCTATACTCTCTAGATGGATTGTTGCCCTCGGATTTCCCTTGGATGTTCGGTACTTTACTTGCTACATATTCTAAAGCTAAAACTAAACATATTCCGGTGTTGCTCGGGTATCCATCCTGCCGGTAAGCTGCGAAGATGCAGTTATCCACGAAATTATTGTTGTCCACAAATTTATTCTGCTGCAGCCAGTATCGGTGCGAGGTTCGTTCTTTGTTCCAGTAGCGTCTTTTGCACTTGCTCCAATACACTAAAGAATATCACACCTCCCAAGGCGATCTCTACGGCCCGTGGCCCAGCCCCCTTGAAAAGCCCTGGTAAACCTTCTTTCGCCACCATCGAGCGCACAGTCGCAAGCATATTTAGATTCTTCCCCCCATTCAACCCTTCAGCGAGAAGGACACGCTGAGTTTTGATAACATCCACCGGAGTGGTAAATACACCAGTCAACGCTCCCGCGCCTCCGCCTGCAACAAGCGGCGAAGCCCCTGATTCAGCTCTTCTCTTCTGGAACACGAAACCATCGTTGCTTTCGACTCGCGGCAGCAAACTAGCTAAATGGGGTACCATTTTTTTTAACGCAAAGCAAAAAGCAACCAACGATCGCAGCGACCAAAGCAAGCGCAAAACGGAAGTGTGCTGTGCGCACCTATCACGGCGGCCTCCCCACGGGACAGTTGCTCACGACCGGTGGCTGCGAGGTAGGAGTTGCGAGCGACCTGGTAGAGGGTGAACTGTAGTGAATCGAACGGTACGTCTCGCATTAGAGAGTATCGATAACCGCGGTAGAAGCCGCCCACGCCCCGCTCCTTGAGAATGCCTTTGAACGCAAGGAGAGTCGAAGGGTATGTGTGCGCCTGCACGTTCTGTCGAATCGCCTATTACGTGCCCCAACTCACACAGAAATCATCGAATGTTCAATAGCAATCCCATGCGTTCAACTTCGAAGCGGATATTCAGCGCGCTCTCAAGGGAGTGTGTAACTCAAACGAGACGTATGTAGGTTTGAACTGGGAAAATAGGGGTGAAGCAGGGCGCGAAAAGACCACAAGCAAGTGCCAGGTACATCAATTACAGTATGGAGATCGAAAGCGAATTCAAAATAGGCAGGCGACCTACCTCGTTGGGCACGACGAGCAACGAGGATAGAAGTGAAGCTGACACGGACGGTACAGCTTCCGCCAACAACGCGTCGAAGCTGTAAGATTTTCCACAACTGGTGTCAGAGGAAGGGGGTCTATAACGTTGATAAGTCTCGTGCGCGATACCGTACGTCCCGAAGAACAAAGCAGTCGTAACAGCTTGACCGATGACGTCGAACCCTACTCCTCTCCAGAGTCCCGAGGAGAGGCGGATAGAACCCAACTTTCCACCGGCCATAACGCGCGTCTTTATGGTGTTGATTGGAAACAGGATTGATGAAACCGTAGCTCCAGCCGAAGCGCCAGCAATGAGATTTTGCAAGTAGGAGAGCTTTGGTTTCACGTCCGAAGTCAGTTGCGCGCCCTTGTCCGGCGAGTTCTGAGGTTTGTGTAAAGCGGTACCAGAGTCGGTGACGGCTGTGCTGCTAGGTTCGCAAGAAGTCTTCACTGTCAAAACTTTGCGTTTTGGACGCAATAAGGAAAACACAGGCAGTTTCTTCACGGGTTGGGGAGCGACTACCGCAGCTTTAAATCTCTTTCGGGGGAAAGGCGCTCGAGCGCTCGCGTCTACGGGGCAGCACGCGAGGCAAGTCACACTTCCACACAAGCAGGATACCCCCATTGAACGATGTGGACAGGAATTAGATTGTGCGAGCGATTAAGGTTTAACGACAACAGATAGTCGTGTATATATATATATGCTACAGGAAAATGCGTCACATCCGTTGACCGGTCTCGCAGTCTGCGTGTCAGGTCAGCTCCTTGGTGGATGTATCCACCAGCCTTCCTTCGAGAACAGATGTGTTGTCTTTGCTACTCTCATTTTCCCCACACTTGCTGAACTCGTCAATACGCTCGTTGTATATTCCACAGCGGCTAATTGTTTGAGGAATGTCTTAAAATGTGGCGTTTCGTGTTGTCGAGGATTCTGTAATCAAGACCTTACCGTACAGTTCAAGAGTGTTAAGCTGTTAACGGTGTACAACGTGTCACTCTTGTGTCACTGACTCGGACACAAGTGTAACTGGAACTTCGGAAGAAACCGGAATCGGATCATCCGATCGATCGGGCAAATAAAAAATAACACAGGTCAGGATGGACGTTCGCGTTGCAGGAATAAATGAGGTGGTTATTAGAATGGAATTCGACGTGACATTCGCTGACTCACCCCCGAGGCGAGGTGTTGGACGAAAATATATATTCGGATATTCGTATTGGCCATTCCTTATACCTTGATCGCGATTGGCGTTGGCGTATCAACATATGACATGTCTGACTAGAGTCTAGTCAGACATGTGCGAGGACGGAAGGATTGGAAGCATCTAAACCGCCGAATTGTCGGTTAAAAATTGATAGTTCTTTCAATATAAATCGAAGGGATTCGCCATCGTCATTATCGGATCTTCGGATGTCGAAAAACTCGAAATTGCCGATGTGGATGTCATCGACCGATATTTATTTCATGGACGTGGAGAGTGGACAATGCAGATAGGGCAATCTTGATCATCGAACGCAGCGAGGGTGTCGAAATATTCCCAGAATTATGGTCACAGTATCTCCTTTACCAGTGACACCCTTAAACGTTTTCCTAAACCGTTTTGGTCCGAAGTGGACACGCTATACAGTACTGTAGCGTGTTTATATTTTATTAGTGGCGTTAATAATATATATATAATATATATTAATAATAATAATAGTAGTAATAAAAATAAAAATAATCGTATAACGTAGGAGGAACGTATATCGTAGGTAAAAATTACAGAGATTGAGAAATGATAATATAATCACGTAATAGTTGCGAGATGCATGCATGCAGACATGCATGATATGTACAACATATGCATAATCGTATATGATCGCACACGTGCCAGACGCTATAAAAATCATAATATGCGTTCACACAATTATTTTATACGTGCGTATGTAGATCGGGAATGGTCTACTGAATTGAGTGCACTCATCTCTGCTTCACTAAGATCCATATCTGAAAAATCTAGGGTGACATTTATGAAACGACCGATATCGTGAATGCTTGCAGACACGCTTGCGGATGCGCCTGTGCCTGCGGATGTGCCTGCACCTGAAGCGTCGTTTTGTGCGGATCTCAGTTCAAAAGCCACTTGCTTCAGATCTTCAAGGGAATGATTTGGGTATGTATCTGGTATTATGCGCCTGCGCCTGCGGATGCGCATGCGGATGCGCCTGCACCTGAAGCGTCGTTGCGCTGATATTTGCGATGATCGATGATGCATAAACGCAGTGGCAATTCATGCAGACATTTATTCTGAGTATATGCATTGTGTGGACGCGCATGCATGCTACAATTATAAAAACACGCAAGTGGCACAACGTGCTTCCTTTTAATAGACATCTATATTTGCAGACGGCGTGCTCACATGTCGCGATGAGATCTAGCGGGCTCCTTTCTACATCGTCTGCATGTCAAACACGCATGGTGCAATTATGAAATATATCTGCCCACAACTCGCTTCCTGTATCGCAACTGTCGAGCCTGCGTGTCGTTGGGATGCATCCAACGGGATATCTGCCAAGACGCCATGCGAATGGAGACGATACACATTTAAATTCAGCCATTGGCACTACCATGCGAGTATAAAATGTCAATCATGATAATCAAGCAAATATATTCAAGCAAATGCGCAGATGGCATCACGATATGCAAGTGTGGCATTTGCGATACAGGAAGCGAGTTGTGAGCGTGTGCTTGTGCGAATGGGGTATATGAATAGCAGTGATTACTTGTGCTTCGATACAATTTAATCAATAATTAGAAATCCCTCAGATGGGATGCTTCGCTGACAAGTAGCATTACCAATTTATACACCTGTGTGATAAGATCAGATTCTACGTTACGGACACGTTCATGAATGTACATCGGAATATCCGATATAGATATACACACACACACATATGAAGCGTCGTAGAGCGTGTTTTGATACAGTCATCACTAGTAATTAAATTAGAATTTTGCGGTCGCGACGCGAAAGATTTGATATGGTACCCGCATACACCGTAGATTTGATAAACTCGTTTCATACAGCCGTAGACTTGAAAAATCGTCAAACTCTTGAATAATCGTCATTCGGGAGGCATAGTCAGCCACGTCGGCTGATTATGAAAAACAACGCAACGCCCGATAATGATGTAGTATATCGTCACCTACATGCATGTACTTTTGTGCACCGTCGGTGCGTATTTTTTATTTTCTATTTTCGTATACCTGAAACCCAACGTATATCTATATCGCCCCCAAATATTTCACCTCTGTTGCCTTCCCCTAGGGCGCTAGGGATGTCGATGCGATGCGATGTCGCTGTCGCATCATCATCACTGCAATGTGAATGTTTTTTTTGATAGTCAATAATAATGATAGAAATGCAATGTGAATGTTATTGGTAATTATAGAAAAAAGAAATGCAATGTGAATGGCATGGCATGTCAATGTCATGTCATACACGATACAGCGTCTTAGAATTGTAATCAAAACTCAGATGCCGTATCGGTCGCTAGATCGAATCGCCGTGACATCTGAGCCGCTCTCGAGACTCGCCTGTATCTTTTGAAGAGCACTTCTCGCGTTCCGTAAGCGTTAACACTGTGAAACCCCTGTTCCAGCGGTGTTACGAATTAATGACGAGATTCAGATTGCTTCATTAATCTCTTACTCGTAGTACAAGGTGGGGGGTAATTTACGTCACCCCTTGATCAAAGATGACAAGTCGCCTAGCATTTGCACGGCACTTCACACCAAACGCAAGGAGCCGTATCGATATTCGATATTTTCGATAGTATCGAAATATCGAAATATTGTTATCGATTGATACCAAAGTCAAATATATCGAAATATTGAATACTGATTGATACCGGCACGGCTCCTATCACGGAGAGCCTGACTTTCCCCAATGTATGGGGGTCTGGTTCCTCCTAGTTTCACCCCTTGCTCTGAGTGGCCCTGTCATCTTGTCATTTGTCATGTGCTCTCGCTCCGACCGACCGACCGTTCCACACCACACTCGATAAAACACCTAACTATTTTCGTATCTTATGCAGTTTTAGCTCGACCGGACCACTGCCCTGTGCTTCCTTTACCACAGTGAGATATATATTCACTATATATATATATATATATATATCGTATCTCCTTTCTCGTCAGGTTATGGGCCGTACCACTTCGGCGGTGGTTCATTCGTCACGTCTTTGACTCGCTTCGGCATGGTGTGCCGATTCTACAACCTCGCGAGACCCGCCTCGTGAACCGTATGTTGCGAGACCCGCGCCTCGCAATTGCCTAAGTACGGATTTTTGGTCCGGGGTACCATCTCGGCTTGGAGCGCCGACCTCTGCCTAATCCTTCCGTTTCGGTTCCCATCACCGGACGTTCCTTCGATTCTCGAGCCATCTCATGAGTCACCTGCTTGAATTTTGCGTTGGAGCCGCATTGTTGATCCTGCTATGGAGTACCCTCGCTCTGGAGCACCGACAACTGTTATCCCATTTTTATCCCATTCGCGACTGAATTCATTTTGAAAGCCGCCCATTTTACGAGCCAGCTCGTAACTAGCCCTCTGCATATGTGCGCTGGAGTCGCAATACCTCGAGTCCTTTGACTTTCTGGTCAGCAGTACTTTCGTATCGAAAAACTGGCTTATGGCACGCCGATTTTGACCTCACCGACGTTTTCGTCCTCGTGAAATTTGACCCTCATTCACCTTTTCCATCGCCCGATTTGGTTACTTTTAACGAACGTTACGTGTTTCGTTCTCGACCCTATCTTATCGATGACAGATTTTTCAGTCTCCAACCTTCTACGCCCATGTCCTCGTCACCCCAGCGTGCACGCATGGTTGCAGTTCGTGTTGCGCTGGAACGCCTTCGTCAACAACATCTTACCTTTGGCTTCGACATGGCGGTGCCTGGTGGTGCTTGCCCACCAGGCACCATGCAATCACGACGAGGACGACATCAGCAGCGGGACCCTTGACTCCCACGACCTCGTCTCGCCACTCCCCTCACCTTCGCCTTATGCGCCCCCTGGTCACCATCTTGTGGTGTCTGGTGGTGCTACCACGCTCGCTTCACCCCTCACCATCATCTCTTTTGGGTTCCTCCCCATGAGCTCAATCACGTTCCCTCACCGCACTTTCCGCCTTCCGCCTCCCTACCCCTTCTCCATCGACGCATTCACTCTGGTGGTGCCAGGCCGCTTTTGGCTTCGGCACCGCACGGATATTGGTTAATTCATCTTGGCGGCGCTCGACGACATTTGATCGAGAACACCGCCGCCACCAAACTTCATCGAAGCCGAGCAATCAGCGATTGCACATTATGTTTTGCAAGCCTCCTAGCCTGTAGATTTAGAATTTCTAGGCAACGCCCATGCACGAACGTGCTTCTAGTTGGGTTGAAAAAGGCCCCTATGACTTGGACATTCAATTGACTTTGGGTTAGGGATTAGGGCTTGCATCTGCCTTGGCATGGCCACTCACACCTTCGGCGTGAGGTGGTGTCACGGAGAGCCTGACTTTCCCCAATGTATGGGGGGTTTGGTTCCTCCTAGTTTCACCCCTTGCTCTGAGTGGCCCTGTCATCTTGTCATTTGTCATGTGCTCTCGCTCCGACCGACCGACCGTTCCACACCGCACTCGATAAAACACCTAACTATTTTATCTTATGCAGTTTTAGCTCGACCGGACCACTGCCATGTGCTTCCTTTACCACTGTGATATATATATATATTCACTATATATATATATATATATATATGACCACTTCCGCGACTCAGATGGGATGGATGTTGTACTGGTCCCCACACGCCGAATTGGGACGATGGTCGGGTGCGAAGGGGGGGTTCGTTCGAACCAATAATTACACGGTGCCTGAAACGCTGAATTGGCGCGAATTTATAAATTCCTGAGTGCTTGGCTTACAGAAGCTTACATTGAAGCCGATAGCCACTGTGAAGCCACTGTTAAGCCGGTTGGTTGAATTCGCGAGCGCCATGCACGGCATTACTTCGTAAGCTTCTGCAATGTTTTTAGACACAGTGTCTCGAGAATTTTCGCGCATGAGCGTCTCAAAGCCGAGCGTCAATGGCGCATACGCAAATGGCGGTATGTGCGATTATGCCGCATAGTTGCTGTCGTGTAGCCGAACCTATTCGCAACTGATATGGCGAGCAATAGAAAGGCGTGTTCTATCCTAAACTTTGCGGTCAACGATAAGTGTTCGCGCTGTGTCTCTAAGCAGGCAGGTTGTAGCAACGCGCACTTGTTGCCCCAGCAACCTCCTTCTGATAACGACTGGCGACATCCACGCGGAGCTCCGACTTCAATAATACAAACTGATGCGCCGACGTTGCGGGATCAGAGAAAGAATAATGGCATATCTGCTTTCTCGGCTTCGGACAGTCATTCTATCATCAATGTAGAGCGACAATTGATAGTTGAGACAGACGGCGATGACGCTGCAACTAATCAACTCCCCGCGAAGTGGTTAACAAGGAGAGGCCGTTCAAGATCGGAAAGTTGCACAGCCGATGATGGTACGCATGCACACGCTTATTGTGAATTATCATATTAGTACGGCAGATGTTAATTGTGGACATAATGGCAACGTATGCGCTCTATAATAATGGTAATAATACGCACGTCGTCCGTGTAGCTATGCACAATCATATGCGCACCATGCAGAGAGTGCGCATTGTGTCAGTTGTGTGCGGCGACGTGACGCGGTGCCGGTGATCGGATATGCTGCAGCCCAAGAGCATACCGCCAATAACATTGCCACGACTGCCATCGACACGGCTGCAGAGGTGTTGCATGAAAGGGAGCTTCGAAGTTCAGATCGTGCTACTTTCGAAGTGACGACTACCACACCGCGCAAACGACCACTGCTGAAGGTAGTTGCATCAGATGTAAATGTGGAGGTGACATCTCCACATGGCACTGCGACAACATTATCTAGTTACAAAGAAGTTGGGGAGTATATATCTCATAAACAATGCGAGGCGATCAACGCAATGCACTCCGTGTCGCACGCCGACAAACATCGTATCCGAGGTAGGTCCACGCTCATTACATGCACGCACACATATGTGTTATTAACTTTGATGCTGACTTACCACCATGCATCGATGGTCATACGTGCTAATAAGATGATATATTCCGTGGTTTTCTTTTGAACAGAACTTGATGCTGCATGCACCGTGATGCTAGAAGAGAAGCATGCAGTGCAGATGGCAAGACTGCAAATGGTAGCTGACATAATGGATGGCACCACGAAGATAGACATCGATGCATTATGCAAGCAGTTGTTAACGCCTGCTGAGATCGACGACATTCAGCGGATTCCACATAGAACATCACTGGATGCTACCGCCGAAACTGTTGACGACATGTCATATCAGCTTAAGCAACGCATGCTTCGCTTAAGCGGGCCTTTGCTCTTACAGTAAGAGTCAACCAATAAGAAAACAGAGATTTCGGGGTCAGCCAGCTTTTCTCCTAAACTTGTGACCCCCCCCAGCTTCGGTACCTAAGAGAGCCGACGAAATAAGAGAAAACCGCTTATTTTGCCAGCTAGCTTTTCTCATCCTTAAGAGTGAAAAATCAGTTTTTCTCGTATTGGATTCGCAGCACATCCTCACTTCGAAAAAACCGCCCACTACCGTGATGGACGACGCGACACGTTCACAATTGCGGTAACTTATTAGTGATGTTAGGGAAGGTCTACTCGCACAAGATGACTTTTCTAACATCAAAGCCGTACTTATTTTGCTATATTTTAAGAAAATGTCCTGGGGTCTAGCCAGCCTCGATATTTCTTATTTTTGCCAATCTCTTAACTTTTAAAACCAGCCAGCTTTTCTCCTAAACTTGTGACCCCCCCCCAAAAAAAAGCTGGCTGTTTTCTTAACGTAGAATTCTCTTATTGGTTGACTCTTACTGTAGGTCTGGCTAGAAAATTGAAGGCGGGGACACCGGATGTTGGTGGAGTGTTGGACCATCTTTTGCAACGAAGCACAGTGTTGAACGATGAGTTGATGACTGCACAATATGTGGGAACATCGCCTTTGGATCATCCTATATGTAGGCAACTATCTGAGAGTATTGCCACCGCTACTCGACTTGGCGATCGCCGGCTTGCCAGCCAATTGTTATCGATAGTCGTGGCGGCCATGTCGACCATGAAGGTGACCACTCATGCAGTAGAGCAGAGTTTAACCCAACTAGTCGAGCTGCAAGTCGACGAGCCAGTGAAGATAATTGTCGGGAAGTCTCGAAAATATGTGCATGGGGTAGTAGTCCACCCCGTAGATGAAAACAATAATGTCATAGTCCGATCAAATGCTGACCATGATGGCGAAGATGTTTTTGGCACCCGCACATCTCATGCCCGCATCCGTCGGTGAGGGTGTCCTCAGATAAGTCGGGCCTATGTATGCGCAACCACTCATGCATCGCGCTGTGACGGTAGAACTCTTTTTCAAAGAGTTCTCGCACCACTGTCACTTTTGAACGCGGTCTCGCAACTACGATCGGCATGCACCTCTCAACGACACACCCTTTTTTCCGATGTGTATCGCAGCAGCATTCCTAGCACTACCCGAGACGGCTACTTGCACTTCAGAAGTGGACGCAACTCCTTCCCAATCCCTCAACGAAAACACGCAGCGCCCAGCAGCGAAAGCCACTGTTTTTTATTGCCTAGCACTTGGCTTTTTCTCTAGATGTCACCCTGCTGAAAAGCGGGCTGAGCCCTTTTGTGGGCGCGCTATAGCAGAGGGAGTAGCCCCTGGTGTTTTCACTAGCCTGCTTTGCAGGGATACCGCACTCTCAGGACTTTGTCCCCTTTGCTAGCGTAAATGTTTTATTATTATTATTCCACTGTTTGGGATACAGGTGTCGTCACTGAGAAGAAAGGTCCCAACTCTTTTCCCAGATGCTCGCAATGCAGCCTGGCTCGCTGGATGTCGGTGACGCGAGTATCTGGCCACATTCTTGGTGGAGAGGCCGCGAAGAGTAGCGCTGGGGTCACGCCATGATTATTTCCTGATCCAGAGTGGCGTTTGAAGCTTCCCGAGATTGTCACTGCGAAAAACGCAAGAAAGAAGCCCTGGATCAACGTGAGAAAGCGCGCATTATTGCTGAGTCAGAAATTGAGAACATCGCAGATGCCCAGGACTCTGAAAGCAGACCGACGGCAATATCGCGCAGTATTAATTATGTATTGATGAGTGCGTCTGCACGTTCGCGTTCTGGTGAAGCCTCGCAACTTTTAGATGCGCAACCGACGCATACTACCCTCAAGAGTAAGAAGCGACGCAAGGTCAATATCAAACTTGCGAAAGGGCTTACGTCGGCCGGTATCCCTCTTAAGGCTCTGGATAATAAATATTTCCAAGCTGCCTTGAAGGAGATTGCGCTTTATGGGCCTTCTTACAAGCCCCCACACTCCACTTCATATGCCAAGACGCTAGCACCAAAAGTCCATCAAGAATTGACTCAACGTGTGGATAAGCTCATCGCCGGCGCCAAGAAAACCGGCGGCACTGTCTGTTCTGACGGCTGGGAGGACTGTGCACATCAGGAGCTTTTGAATGGAACATACGTTTCCCCTACTGGATGCCTTTTTGTACATTTCTTGCTAGTTTCTGGTGAAACAAAAGATGCAGCGCTCATAGCCGATGATCTGATCAAGCCTATACACGAGCCTATATATGTGCTGAAATTCAGCTTATACATGAGCCTATATATGTGCTGAAATTCAGCCTATATGTGTGCTGAAATTCAGCCTATATGTGTGCTGAAATTCAGCCTATATATGAGCCTAAGTATATATGTGCTGAAATTCAGCCTATATATATATGTGCTGAAATTCAGCCTATATATGAGCTGAAATTCAGCCTATATATATGTGCTGAAATTCAGCCTATATATGAGCTGAAATTCAAACTATATATGAGCCTATATATGAGCTGAAATTCAGCCTATATATGTGCTGAAATT
>LGRX02018478.1:0-34117 GCA_001247695.2 Cymbomonas tetramitiformis | reverse complement strand
GCCTCGCCCGCATCTCTGCACAATATCGTCCCAACATGTGTTCAACATCCCATCAACATGCTGCAACCATCACGATAGCGTGCTGCAGCATTATTGCAGCGAGCCACGTGAGGAATGGTGGGAGGGAAATCATGTCCCACGAGAGTCCCTTACCTTGCACTCCCGCCGGCTAGTGGAGGGCTCGTGGGTGCCTCAGCATTGGGCGGCGCGGGGGGACTCCTTGCTTTGGGCCTCGTACGCCTCGGGGGGCGCCTCGCCCGCATCTCTGCACAATATCGTCCCAACATGTGTTCAACATCCCATCAACATGCTGCAACCATCACGATAGCGTGCTGCAGCACTATTGCAGCGAGCTACGTGAGGAATGGTGGGAGGGAAACCATGCCCCACGAGAGTCCCTTACCTTGCACTCCCGCCGGCTAGTGGAGGGCTCGTGGGTGCCTCAGCATTGGGCGGCGCGGGGGGACTCCTTGCTTTGGGCCTCGTACGCCTCGGGGGGCGCCTCGCCCGCATCTCTGCACAATATCGTCCCAACATGTGTTCAACATCCCATCAACATGCTGCAACCATCACGATAGCGTGCTGCAGCACTATTGCATCGAGCCACGTGAGGAATGGTGGGAGGGAAACCATGCCCCACGAGAGTCCCTTACCTTGCACTCCCGCCGGCTAGTGGAGGGCTCGTGGGTGCCTCAGCATTGGCCGGGGGGGGGGACTCCTTGCTTTGGGCCTCGTGCGCCTCGGGGGGCGCCTCGCCCGCATCTCTGCACAATATCGTCCCAACATGTTTCCAACATCCCATCAACATGCTGCAACCATCACGATAGCGTGCTGCAGCACTATTGCAGCGAGCCACGTGAGGAATGGTGGGAGGGAAACCATGCCCCACGAGAGTCCCTTACCTTGCACTCCCGCCGGCTAGTGGAGGGCCCGTGGGTGCCTCAGCATTGGGCGGCGGGGGGGACTCCTTGCTTTGGGCCTCGTACGCCTCGGGGGGCGCCTCGCCCGCATCTCTGCACAATATCGTCCCAACATGTGTTCAACATCCCATCAACATGCTGCAACCATCACGATAGCGTGCTGCAGCACTATTGCAGCGAGCCACGTGATGAATGGTGGGAGGGAAACCATGCCCCGCGAGAGTCCCTTACCTTGCCTCTTGCATGCCACGAATCCTTTCGACAATCCGTTGCAAGCAATTAGGCACCGGTGGAACAAGTCGAAACGATTTCCCCTTAAAGGTTACCGTTGCCGGTTCTAGCTCCAAGATGTCGGAAGGTGGTAACCAAGTCGGCCACGCGGTATTGTCTGGAGATAAATCGTGCGCCAATCTGGAGAAATCGTGCGGGAGCAGTTGCGTTGGCAGCCACTTATGATGTCATACCGTGTCCACTTCCACATAGTGCGGATCGACTTTCCTGCAATGTGTTCCAGGATCCCTACAATATAATCTCAATATGTATGCAACATATGGTAACCATGTTGCATAGATGTAGCAAAGAGTCCTGTGAAGCAAGAAAGACACAACCTCAACGTCGAGAAGAAAGAGAAAGGGTGCTACCTCGCGGACAACTCCAGTTCCCTCGTAGATATTGGAAGATGTGGAGGCGCAATCCACGCCAAAAGGCGTTCCTTCTTCGTAATCGTTTCATACTCCGGGTCGCGCGGAAGCCTTCCGCGGTACTCCAACCTTCCGGGAATATGAGCTTGATATTGGGAGGGGGTTTGAGCGATGTACCCTCCTGAGCATTGGAAGGTTTGATCGGCTCTCGATCGGCTAAGCACCCGCCTTGCGCGGGATTTCTCATCGCGCGCTTGGCTAACGAAGATTGTTGTACGGGGGGGGCCGCCTTCCCTTGGACGAGGGCGGCGGCTCTAGCCGAAGGCAAGCCGGTCCGATGTCGCTCCGCATCACTTGGTGATGATGATTGAGGGGATCGTTCATGGCGAGGTCGCTTTTCACCATGAACAATTTGATCTCCTCGGACCATACTGCATTGAAGTCCCCTTTACCACGCCCATCACCCTTCGAAAATGTACTGCAACTATGATGTAATATATTGGACATATACTGCGGACATATTGACGATATGCTGAAGGAACTTTCAAGTAAAGCAATAACCCAAAAGTAGGTTTTCGGACCCCCCCCACAAAAACGCACACAAGCTATGTCGCAAAATATAGCTCCTGAGTCCATATAACAAGTCTCACCAGAATTGAAGAACATGTTTTTTCAACTTTTTTAGGGCTCACTTCAACACTTCCGCAGCATACTGAAAGGGGGGGCTAAAGGCATGGCTCAAGGTCTTGAGCCCTCACGTATTGAAGTGAGCCCTCACGTATTGAAGTGAGCCCTCACGTATTGAAGTGATCCCTGCCTTGAGCCCTGCAGGCGGTTGCACGTGGTTGCACGCATATTGACCTTTACAAAAATTTAAAAAACTTTTTAGAGGAGAATCTGTTCAATACTACTGCAATACGTGATGGCTCACTGCAATACGCGACCGCTTGCAGGCGTATTGAAATGGCGTATTGGAGATGTATTGAAAACTGCTGATGTCAGCTTTGCCAGTGCCACGTCAGACGGATCTTCGCAAAACTGACTTGGCACTTTTTCGACCCATCTCCAATACGCCATTTCAATACGCCTGCAAGCGGTAACGTATTAGAATGAGCCCTCACGTATTGCAGTAGTATTGAACAGATTGAACGATTTTCGGGGAAACAATTTTGGAATTTTAATTTTTAGGAGAATCTGCACCCCTCGTTCGTGAATCGAACGGCCGAATTCGTAACTCAAGAAGTACCCCCAAAATGACCCCTGAGATGGCCTGGATAAAAAAGGTTGTCATTGACCTTTAGATGGAGGTGGTACACTTCGCCAGCGAGGAGGAGCTCAACTCCTCGCAGACAAGGTGTATACCTCCAGTGGGACTCGAACCCACTACCGCAGGCTTTGAAGACCGACGGCCAACCACTAGACCATTGTGACAACGTGATTGAAAAGATGTTGCGTACTGGGTTACAGTACAGTAATGAACACAAATGAAAAATCGGGTTCGACGTTCCCCCCCCAAAAAAAAAAGAAAAAGAGCTGCACGATGCACGAGATGCACGATGCATGATTGACGAGATGCACGATGGACGAAATTTCAAATGCATTTCCTAACGGTCGGTCGTCGCAGGTGCAATGCGCCCGATACATGCGGCCAACATGTGTGCACGACACCCATCGCGTACGGAAGGCCTCCTGGAAGCACGTTGACGTTCCAGCAGCCGCCCTTCCAGCACGTTCCAGCACCAGCCAGCAGAGGTGTAAACAAAGCCAGCAGAGGTGTAAGAAAAGCCAGCAGAGGTGTAAGAAAAATGTCAGTCAAAGAGTTGCACGCTGAGTATGTAGAAAGCTGCGAGCTGTTTGGCGTTGAGCATACGCACGAGGGCTTCGTTGACTACGTTGCGAAGGTGAGGGCAAAGGGGACACCTAGCGAGCCCAAAGGGATCGAGGAAACCCCATTGGCTTTCCTCGACAAAGGCAAGAAAAGGGCGAAGGAAGACGACGAGGACGATGAGGAGGGAGGGGGGGAAGGGAGCAAAAAAAGGCGCAAGGGGGCTCGAAGCGCGTTCGAAGCTCAACTAATTAAAGCATGTCACGAGGAGTTTGGTACGTACTAAGCATGCGGCTTCGTTTACTTAACTTGGTTCCTTCGTTGCATGAAAAAATATTGATTTGGGAAGGGTTTGGGGAGAATTACTTGCAGAATTGCGCGTGAAGGACGGGCGTCTTGAGCCCCTACTTCACGTGCCGAAGCAAGAGTCCGCGGTGTCGAAGTACGTCACCGCGGTACAAAACCGCTGCAAGTGGGCGACCGCGCCCACTAACTCCTTCGTGCGGGCGAAAGCCCGTTCGATCGTGAACAACAACCGATATATTTGGAAGATCGGCCGGTGGGCCACCGACACGAAAACCGGAATGTGTACGTGGGTGGACCCCCAAAAGCTACATCCGTACACCACGTGTATGGAGGAGGGGGTCCCTACCACATGCCCGGTGCGGCAAATCGCCAAGAAGATGGAGGTGCTCAAAGCCCTCCCCGAATTCGAATTGGAGGAGGGGCCTAACAGCAAGGTGGAGTGCTTGCAAGGGGAGGCAAGACAGCGGCTGGGTACGTTCCCACCCTCTAATACACTTGACACACGCTCGCAGTATATGTGAAGCATGCCACAGCACACCTTGAGCATACTCAGCATACTTGTGCACCTTTCTGAAAGGTAGGGCAACAATATGCCTGCAATATGTATGTAGTATACCTGCAACATACCTGTAACATACCTGTAACATACTGTACACATACGACATAAAACTTACGGTTGATAGCATTTTTTGTTTGCAGTCGCCTATCTCTACGACCACAACGCCCCCGACAAGGACGACGAGGAGGAGGCTGACCGCCTGGAGGCGGATGCCAAGAAAAAGGAGGTGGAGGCCAAGGCCAAAAAAGCACCCGCCTCCGCATCCGCATCCGCAAAGGGCAAGGCCAAGGCCTCGGAGGGCCCCGCCTCCGCATCCGCAAAGGGCAAGGCCAAGGCGGCCGCGTCACCGGCCCCGTCACCGGCCAAGCCCGCCAAGCTTGCCAAGCCCGAAGCCCCCAATGTTGAAGACATCTTCAAGGTGGGGAAAGAGGTGGTGGTGTACGCGGGGGCTCAAACGGAGTACGAAGCGATGAAGAGTTCGCTCCGTCCCGACAAAGGCGGACTCGTGACGAACACCGGCCGATTGAAGGCCAACGTCGGGCTGTTCGCCGGGTTGGTGGTGGCGAATGCGGTTGGGGATATTCTCCCCAACCACATCATGGACGGCCCCGATTTCCCCCTCACCGAGGGGCTCATCGGTATCAAGGTGCGCACCAACCCTTTCAATATGTGCACAATATGTGTACAATATGTCTGTTATAGTACTGTAATAGTACTGTAATAGTACTGTAATAGTACTGTACTATATTTCCAATATTTGACACATGTATTTCGTTTGGTGGGGCTGCAGGTAACTGATATCCTCGACATGAAGATGCTTTGCAAAGAGAAGCCATATGCATATGTCCGCAGCGCCATCTCCTACATCATGAAGGAGGTGGACAAGCGCCTCCCGGAAGGGATGGACGCTAGCCACCGAGTGGGGAATCCCGGCTCGGAGGCGTCCCTCCTCTTGCAGAAGGCCTTCATGCGCGAGGGAAGAACAAAAATAAAAACCTTGTAGTGGACGTAGCCTACGTACGGCAGGGGGAGCATTTGTGAAACAAATTTGACAATTTGTAATTGTATTCAATATTAATTGTGTTCAATATGCCTCTCGTTGACATATGCAATAGGTCCACAGCATACTTGCAGCATGTTGAATATGTCTGTGCAATATGCATGCAATAGGTCTTCAGTATATATCCAATATAGGCAACTTTTATTTCAATACATATGCAATATGTCCACAGTATATATACAGCATATTGAATTTGCATGTTCAATACGTATGCAATAGGTCCGCAGTATGTATCCAACATACTGTATGTTCCGTTTCAATACATATGCAATATGTCCGCAATATATATACAGCATATTGAATTTACATGTTCAATACGTATGCAATAGGTCCGCAGTATGTATCCAACATAATAAATGTACCGTTTCAATACATATGCAATATGTCCGCAATATATATACAGCATATTGAATTTTCATGTTCAATATGTGTGCAATAGGTCCGCAGTATGTATCCAATATACTAAATGTACCGTTTCAATACATATTCAATAGGTCCACAATATATATACAACATATTGAATTTACATGTTCAATACGTATGCAATATGTCCGCAGTATGTATCCAACATACTGAATGTTCCGTTTCAATACATATTCAATAGGTCCACAATATATATACAACATATTGAATTTACATGTTCAATACGTATGCAGTAGGTCCGCAGTGTGTATCCAACATATTGAATGTTGACTTACAATATGTATACAATATGTATACAATATGTGGGCAATATGTCTGCAACATGCCTTCATAGTGTTTGCGACATGCATGGTGCATGTCTCCAACCCTATACTACACATATGTTGAAGGCATATTGAAATAACTCTCTGCATCAGAACTTCAATATGTCTCCAATACGTGAGGGCTCATTCTAATACTATGTTGCACACATGTTGGAGCGCTTGCAGGCATATTGCACACATATTGTAACATTTTTTATTGTATTGAACATTTATTGTCAATACGCGTGCAATATGCCTGCAATATGTGTTCAATACGATGTATTGCACGCGTCCAGAAACGTAGGGTGCGTAGCCGGTATTATTGGCCAGGAATGACAACGGCAGCCATCAAGTACATTCGGGAGTGCCCCGTTTGTCAGCGCCAGAAAACGAGGCGACACAAGCCTTATTGGCTACTACCCAAATTCATGGTCCTACCACAAGGACCAATGGGCAATTGCGGTTTCGATCACTAAATCGACTATTTAAGGCACAGGCAACATTTGCACATGATATTTATGAGTTAAATGAATTTTATTTCTTATAGCGGCGGCCCCCATGAGACTTTAGGTGTGTGGTTGAACGACACGCTTTAGGGGTGTAATTTCACCAAAAGCTTGAAGAAAATGGTGGTCCTACCGCAAGGACCACCGTTATTTTGAGGATTAGGAGTCACATGGGGGGCTCACGGTGATGCTCATGGTTATACATCTTGAGTTTATGACCAAATAAGATAACTGAATCGGTTACTTCGCACCCTCGTCATCATTTCCGCTCTATTTCAGCATGGCGCATGTTCAACACAATGCAAATTCCGAATTTAGTGAATTTCGGACTTTAGAAATTGGCATTCATCCATTCTAAAGTGTACACGCCAGTCGAAAAATAAGATATTTGGATGATGTTAGACTTTCAGAAATTCGCAATACATATATACTTGAAGATTTAATGTGCCGCACACACCAACCTTGCGATATATGCCCTCTAGCAAGCAATTATGATGGCTGGCTGGTCAGCTCGCGTGACCACTGTTTTAGGGGGGAAACCAACGAGCCAATATATTATAGGGGAAGCCAACGAGCCAACGCGCCAATATATGCATTCCAACCGGGCCTACCGCCCAAATATGATTGGGACATGTGTATAGGTTCGATTTGATGGTATCCGCGCAGGTGTAGTGTTGAGATATGATTGGTAAGAAATTATTGAAGACGAGTCACTAATTTGCCACATTTTGAATGTTCCAAAAAATCCGTTTTGAAAAAATTGAGTGTAGAGGTTTGAAATGCGTTCGTCATGGATATATGGGATGGATATAGGCCAAACCAGCGTTAAAATAAATTAATATAGGACCTATATATACCACCTTTCATTGGTTACAGTAGACACCACAAATAACGGGAGATGGCCAATTAAATTATCGGAACAATGATGGTCCTCGTGGTAGGACCAAATCGTCGATCTGGTCCTACCACAAGGACTGCGGGGCAGTAGGCATTATGGTCAGGCACATATACGATATTCCGTGCCTAAGACAAAATGGCTAGATGTATCTCTTGATTGGATCACTGACCTGCCTATCACCACCAATGGGCACGACAGTATATTTGTGGTAATGTGCCAATTTTCTCATCGATGTCATCTCATTCCCTTCAGCATGACCTGGACAGCTCAGCATACTGCTTCTATCTATATGCAGCATATCTTCAAGCTCCATGGTCTTCCGAGGAACATCATCTCAGATCGAGACCCCAGATTCACCTCTACATTCTGGCAGACACTGTGGAAATCTACTGGTACGAGATTGTCCATGACGTCCTCACACCATCCACAGTCGAATGCTGCCAATGAGAGGAGCCATGCTTTCATCGAGGATATCCTCAGGTACTTTTCAAATTGTTGATTCATGATTTGATTTCACCATCCTCTGGTTTATAAACTGATTAGATGGTATTTTTTCATCCACAGGTGTTGTTGCAATGATACTTCAGCCAATTCGTGGGAGGACAAGTTGCCTCTGGTGGAGTTTGCAATTAACAACACAGTTTCTGCATCAACTGGTTATTCACCGTTTTATCTCGACTCGATGGCGCAACCACTTTCGCCTCATGACCTGGTAATCACTATTCCGCCAGAAGCTCCTGTTCCAATACAAAGAGCTATTCGAGATCATTTTGACCAGTACTCGGCTGTTCATGCCAACGCGGTAGACAACATTTTCCGAGCAGCAGAAATTAGCCAAGCCAGATTCAATAAGACTCACATGCCTCGGCAGTTTGCAGTTGGGCAGAAAGTTCTTTTACGGACCGAGTTTATTCAATGGACTGGTTTGACAGAGGCAGGCAGACACTTTAAGCAGCCATATATTGGGCCGTTCACCATATCCAAAGTGCTTAGCCATGGGCGTGCATACGAGTTAGATTTCGGAAACCTCGATATCCGTATTCATCCGGTACAGCCTGTTTCCAGATTAGAGTTGTACAATGACTCGATCCAAGCACCTTTGCCTCTGCCACAGATGATCACCGAAGAAGGGCAACCACTGTTTGAGATATCACATATACTCTCGGATAACTTCACTAGAGGTGTCAAATACTATTTAGTGCGATATGCAGGCTACGGCCCTGAGCATGACACCTGGGTCAAAGCCACAGAGCTGACCAATGCAGCAGACATTATAGCTGCCTATGAAGGCTAAACATTATATTAAGCCTCATGCCCTTACTTCTTGTAATATATACTAATACATGTCGATCATCTATAACCTTGCTCTTAATGTTTTGTCATTATGTTGCATAGAAGCAGGAAATTGATCCTTCCTTGCTAAAGGTGTAGTGAGCCTTGTACAAATCATACCCTTGCACAGATACGCACATGCGAGATATCATATCTGTGGATAAATAAAACTGCTAAATGCTACCTTTGCCAAAGCCGTGGTTTGTCATCGGATTCTTGGCCAGTCATCCGAAGCTACCGGAGATATCGACTGAGGTAGACGGAGTTGTGATCCTAAGTTGTGCTTGACAAACATAACTAAAGAAATTTCACATTAGTACGTGGCGAATCGATTCTCACTCATCGCGATAGATGTTCGTCAAAGCGTGCGTACTGGACCATATCAGAGTGAGCAGACCGGGTAAGGATTATAAGTCCAATCCCGTTAAGCAGGGCCACTCTCTTTGCAATAAAACAAGCCCCCGGTGAAATAACTCCGGAAACAAACACGGGCTCCCCGATTGCCACCTATGATCCTCCAAAGTAGTTTAAGGAGGGGAGGAAGGGTTGGGTGCACTATATCAGGCCGAGAATCGTGCGATTATAAATCGTTAAATCGTGGGATCATCGTTCGCAAAGAACGACGGCTAGCGCAAATAATCCGTAACGTAGACTTCGGATGCTTTGAATCGTCACTCTGACGCACGATACGTATGGATCAATCAGTAATCCAGCGTCAATCTGCATCACGAAACGCAATTCATTGAACCTTGAAACGTCACTCTGAAATACGATACGAACTTCAAAGGGGGCTACATCCTGAGAACTGTAAGGTGAGGGACTAAAGTGGACTCAGTTCCCCCCAATAACCTAAAAACACCATGAGGGACGCCTCAAATCGGTGTAAGAAGACTGGTACCAGCAAGATGCGACAACAACAAAGACATCATAGACATATACTAAGGTATGGCCGTTGTGAGGTCACAACTCTTTTAAGAGGGGAGATCTGTCAGGGTCATGACCGATGACATATGTGTCATACATGTCATACGTGTCATACCTGTCAGACATGTCATACCATACAGGATCATGACCGATGACATATGTGTAATACATGTCATACGTGTCATACCTGTCAGACATGTCATGTCATGTCATGTCGAGTCGTGTCATATATTATTATGACAGTCGTCAGTACGGTCGACTATGACTGTACATGTCGCTAGATGATAAGTCACATCATCTGTCATTATTCAAGGAAAGACTTGAATGACCCTGTCATCGAGAGTTCGTATGTCGAACTCGAAGATGGCAAAGCAAGATACATCTTGAAGTACAAACAAGAACCATCTTGGCTTTAAGCATGTGCGGAACACGCATGCACAGTATGAACGAACTATTCGTTATCACATCAATACTGGTCGTTCAACCTACGTCTCGGGTTCACAACCCAATGGCGGTACTATCTATGATGATAGGAGACGTACGGGTATAAGATGAGGAAGCGTTGGGCTTCAAGCAGATCTTCACTCAGAGACTGCACTCATCACCCGCTATTTCTTACACTTGCGTTGCTGTCCAACTTCGCAGTGTTAACTTGTATATTGATAATATATTCACGGCCTGTTTATCTTGCCGTATCAAACTTCTCCTTAGCTCCAAGATGCTTGGCGCTGAGCACGTGGATCTTCACCGATTGCTTCAAAAGAGATAATGTCTCTTTGCAACATCCGCAAAAGAGCTTCCCCGCCGAGACACGCAAACACTGGTTGGGGAATTGGGTGATACGCTTGGAGGGTTCGATCTTCGGCTCCTTCGTGGTGCGTGCACCCCCTCCTGCACGCTTCGTTCCAGAGGGGGGTTTCTTCAAAGGCGCCCTTTCTCTCTCGTGCGCTGCTAAAGCCGGCTGCTGTGGCAGCTCGCCATCCGCATGCTGCTGGGAGTTCCGTTTTCGCTTGAACTGGTCGAAGGCGTTCGTAAGGGGTTGTGCTCGCGTACGTGCATACGCCAGCTCCAAGCGACTCGGTTCGCGGTCATGCGTGTCCTCCCGGTCCGATGAGTCATGTAGGTGTACTGGGCGGAGCGGAGTTGTCGTGTTGGTGTTCTCCTCCAGCTCACGGAAATATCGAATCCCGAGTCTGACTCTGAAGAATAATCTTCGACCAGCATGCTGAAGATGGGT
Source organism: Cymbomonas tetramitiformis (assembly GCA_001247695.2). NCBI lineage: Eukaryota > Viridiplantae > Chlorophyta > Pyramimonadophyceae > Pyramimonadales > Pyramimonadaceae > Cymbomonas > Cymbomonas tetramitiformis. The sequence goes on along the minus strand of LGRX02018478.1, from coordinate 23,184 downwards.
TTTTGCAGCCTGGTTCGGTCGGGTGTGAGGTGCGTGTTCTGTTGGGACAGTCGACACAGAATGAAAGAAGGGAAGTCGAAGTGCGGCGACAGCGACATCGACAGCCGACAACCGACAACCGACATGTCATATCATGCCATGCTCATGTCACGCTAGTAGCCGTGACACAGTCAGATTTTCGACGATTTTGAGGGAAATTTTGATCGATGAGATTCCAACTTTAAAATTTTGATCTGGGGGGTGATATTTTCCCAACGGACCCCCTATATTTTTCGAAATTTTGACATTTTTTTTGTGCTGAATTTTCACCTATATTTTGAATAAAATTTTAAAAAATTCTTGGTCGGGCCAAATCGCAAGGCACAGTGGCACACACGAAGATAGCCGCTACAACCTAACAAGCAAATTCATCTCGAACCGTGTCACCGTTGTGTGAAATCCAAACTATTTTTGAAAACCGCCATGCAGCGGCATGACATCCCATATTTTAGAATGATAACCCGGCGGGGGGTTCGTTTCACGAATTTAAAACGATTTTTCAACTAGTAGTACAAATCTACGCTCGTCGTGCCACGATCTCACCATTGTACTATCCGGGTACTATCCAGGTAGTACCCGGATAAACCCTGACGCACTGTCTTAGGTAACGTAGGAATGTCGTGATGTCAATGTGTGTTATCGTACTTCACGCCGAATAAGCCAAGCGAGTGTTCATTACAACGATATAGCGTATATATATATCAATGATAATATAAATCATATTCATCCCATATTGATGTACATATAGCAACGATCGTTGGGCATATCTTGCCATACTCGATGCATCACCATTCGCCGCTCTTCATCATTTCATCCGTCTTTGCACCATCACATGTGGCGATATGTGTGGTAGCGACCTCAACTTCCTTCTTTTCGTGGCTTCATGACCTCAGGTAGTCGCACTTTATCATTTCTTTTTACGCGGATTCATGAGAGCGGATATCTCTACAATCAGCGTAGTCACTGATCGGACCTGCTTCACGTTCAAATGGTTGCAAGCGTTATTACCCCATAAAATGTGATGCGTGAATATCCATATATTTGACAACAGATATCCACAACATATTATGAGATGCCATGTTCGATTGTTGACCGATTCAGTGGTTTCGCGCGCCAGTGTAATCATTCCACATAGTCACCACCTCAGACCTTCCCTAAAGAAGCATTTCGTGGCATCTTTGAGAGCATGATTTGCACCCATTCACACCAATATCGAGCAGCCAGGATCTCCTCGTACAAATATTGCACCTCTGCAAGCTTGCCTTGATTGGTGAGCAACTTCACAATAGAATCTACAGAGGTAAGCGTGTGTGGATGACGTTCGCCCAATTTTGCTCGCCGTCCTGCTAACACTTCTCTGTGCATGGCCTCCGCTTCCTCCAACTTGTTTTGTTTTTCCATTGCTACTGCCAGACCGCTCAGAGTCAGAAGTGTGTCAGGGTGATCAGCACCCAGCTTCGCCTGTCGCCCTGCCAGCACCACTTGGAACAGGAGCTCTGCCTCCTCCACCTTCCCTTGCTCACTGAGCAGCATTGCCAAGTGGCTCTTCGAGCTCAGCGTGTTCGGGTGTTCTTCCCCCAACTTTGCGCGTCGCCCCTGTAATGCCTCCCGGCAAAGAGGCTCTGCCTCCTCCAGCTTCCCTTGATTATGCAGCAGAATCGCGAGGCCAAACACGGCGCTCAGCGTATCAGGGTGATCTACGCCCAGTTTTTCTCGTCTTCGTGTAAGCGCCTCCCTGTAGAACGGCTCCGCCTCTTCAAGCTTCCCTTGATTCTTTAGCAAAATCCCATGACTGCCGAGAGACATCAGCGTGTCAGGGTGCTCCGGACCCAGCGTTTCTTGACGACGCGTCAGCGCCTCGAACGACAAGCTCTCCGCTTCCTCGAGGTTCCCAAGGTTCTTCAGCAAGATTGCAAGGCTATTGCAGGAGGTGAGTGTGTCTGGGTGATCTGCACCGAGTTTCGCCTTCCGCCCTGCCAGCGCCTCCCGAGACAGGGGCTCCGCTTCCTCGAGTTTCCCTCGATTCTTCAATAATATCGCGAGTCCATTCAGCGAGCTGAGAGTATCCGGGTGGCCTCTGCCGAGCTTCGCCTGCCGCCCTGCCAGCGCCTCCCGGTACAAGGGCTCCGCCTCCTCGAGTTTCCCTTGGCTTTTCAGCAAGACTGCCAGGTTGTTGACTGTCGTGAATGCATCAGGATGATCGGAGAACAGCTTGGCTCGGTACCCGGCCAGCGCCTCCCGGTACAGGGACTCCGCTTCCCGGAGGTTCCCTCGCTTTTTTATGAGGTCCGCATGCTTGTTCATAGACATTAGGCTGTCTAGATGTTCTGGGCCGAGCCTCGCTTTCCGCCCCGAAAGAGCCTCCCAGGACAAGGTCTCCGCCTCTTTTAGCTTCCCCTGCTCCTTCAGTAGGATGGCAAGCGCATTGACAGCTGTGAGTGTATCGGGGTGATCTGCACCGAGCTGAGCGCGCCGCCCCTCAAGCGACTCCTTGCAGAGGGGCTCTGCCTCTTGCAGCTTCCCTTGCTCGGTGAGCAGATGCGCGTAGTTGGCGAGCAAGCCCGACGCTGCCCGCTCCCCCGTGGACACCTCTTCAAGCATAACCCTCCCCTGATCCACCACCCAAGCGCGCAAAAACTCCATGACCACCTCGTTCAGCGTCTCAATACCCACAGTCTCGGCGACCGCGTGCAGAATCTGCCTCCGATCTTCCTGGTCCCAGGCCTGGGCCCTGCTCAGATCAATAGTGCCCACCCATGCCTTGAAGTCGAACTTCGTATTTTTGAAAGCTTCCCGGAATGCAACCTCTTCGGCCATAGGAAAACGGATGTTCAGCTTGGCACCTGTGTCTACTGTACTAAAGATCTCGAACAAACACCAAGCTCGATTGAGCGGGATTGGATCCCGGAAAGGCGCCAGGATCAGCACGGTGTGACCGATCGCCCCGACGGCGGCTTTGAAGGTGGTGCTCCACCACTTGAAGTCACGTAGAGCCGATCTGTGCTGGTTCACGCTGAGCAGTCCCAACAAAACACCAGAATCCATCAGTCTTCAAAGCTATCTGATGAGGTCACTTTCTTCTCAAAGGTTCTCAAAGCCTCCACATCAATGCCCTAGTATCGTCGCGTGTGACAGTGTGACCAGGTAGTCTGTCACTGCGAGAATCGCGGATGCTACCGGGAACCGTTGTATAGAGGAGGGGGATCGTTTCATAGGGGCGGGGAGTGGTTTGCATATGTCGTGTATCAGCCTACAGGCAACTGTACAAGTCCGCACTTGGCGTGCGGGTCAGCGAGTACAATCGGACACCCTGGTAACTGCCACAAACTCAGGGTGCAACACATTTCCGCTTTTGAAAATAGTCATAGCAGTTGTGTAACGGCGATCCATGAGATCTATTTTCAGGCCAGAGTTCATCCCTTGTCAGCCGTTGGCATTGTGCTAGCTCCGGGAAGGCATGCGAGGCCCATGAGAACCAACCCCAATCGTTCAAGAGTGTTGCACTATTTGCTTGGGGGTCAGGTATTGCCAGTAAAGTAGCCCCGATAGGAAAATGCCTGTGACACGATATTCAGGGGCTGCGACAGGAAAATGACTGGTTCCGGCCCTTATCTGTCCCGCACCTGAACACATCAAACCACAGCTTTACACACTGCGGCCGTTCCTCCGTGTCTGCGAGTCTGTCCAGCGCGTCTAGAATGTCCAGAAACTGTAATTTCCAAGCGTGTGAAACAAATACTGTCGCTGGCCCCACATCCTCGCCGCGTTGCTTCAGCAGCTCAACATAGCTGCACCTAGCCTCCTCAGTGGCTTTCTTGATGATCGACTCACAAACCTCCGCGGTAGTTAGACCAACCAACGTATTGCCTTGGTCAATGCGGAAGCTTCGCAAGGTTGCCAACGACAATCCAGTTGTGGGGAAAGTGTCGTCGACGTGTTCCATTTAACTTGAGCAGTGCCACGCTACTAAGTGCGCTAGTTAAGCCTGACCTTGCGGCGCGCCTTCTGGCGCACCCTGTGTTGTCGTGCACGTGTCTCGTGCTTGTGGCGGTAGTGGCGATGCAGTACCACGCAGGCGTCGAGTGTGGCAAGCGCGCTCCAGATGCAACGTAGCGCTTAACCAAACCCGCATATTTGGCGAGTGCAGTCGACTGTCGCCGGGAGAGCCCTGGCGTAAATTAGGAACCTCGTCTTCATCGTTGACAGAGAGCAGGCCGGCATTGAACTCGTAAAGGTGCAATGATTGTGGGACGCCAGTCAATGAGCAAGCGCACCTAACTGTGCTGCAATGCAACCGAGATAGGTCTTGTCGGCATTGTGGATTGTCGATTGTAGGCTCCAACGCGAAGGAACCCAGCTGGTTTTGGTACCTCTGCTCTTTATGTTTTAGGACCAAAGCAAATTACCTTACCTTCCCTTACCTTACCTTACCTTACCTCGGTACCTTATTTAAACAAGCAAACCGCGAATAGCAGAGCGGGATGATTACACTGTGACGACACTGTCGTGTGTCATATCAGCGTCATCTGTCACGTCAGTCATGAACTCGTGCTCGTGATCGAACTGATTTTATATAAACCGAGTTTACAGTGTTTAAAAACTTCGTCTTCCGTTGCTAAAAAATGCGAGTACTCTGGTACACCCCGCAACACCACACCCCCCGGTTAAGGTACTGATTTATTTTCCTCACCCCATGGTATTTTGGGCTTATCTTATGGATTTTCACACGCCATGATGGGGGGGTAATATATCTTATTGGTGGTTTCTAGCACCTCAACCCCCCTTGGAATCTCTATCTTACACGTTGGTCGGAGCACTCCAAGGCGATGTAATCGGTTGGGAAATCGCGGTTGGGAAATGTGATATCGCGATCGATATGGATGTTTGATAAGGTGGGGGGCAGTCACACTCTCTCTGATCACCCCTTGACCCGAGGTGCCACGTCAGCTTGCTTCCGCCAGATCGTTCCGCGATAATAAAACCCCAAAGTTATTTTATTATCTCATCTTAGTCTGCAGTGAATTGCGGTGTCACTCCCTGCTAGTGCTTCCGCCAGTCTAATATCAAGTGGTCACTCGCCTAGGCACTACCAATGTAATGCAGCACGAGGGCATACACGACGATCTGCATGCCCCGCTAGATATATATTTCCGCTAGGGCACACTACCGATTTACGATGTGCTATTTACATGCCTCTTAAGGCACTACCCTTTAACGTGCTTCTAAGCACTACCCGCTACAAACGAGAACACAACGAGTCATCGAAGAGCAGATTTTTGAGAATGAAGAATGTTGTCGTTGTTGATGTGAAATCCCAGCTCCCTCGAGAGTCATCACACGCCATGCGAGCGTGGAGAAGGGTACAACTGGAAGAAGGCCTAATACTAGATACTACTGTAGGGTGCCTAATATTGTACTCTCCATGACAGACCTATATATCTAACAGTGCGCGCTAGATGAGGATGATTCCAGCTCCTGTTCTTCAGATGCCTGCTTGCAGGATTAAAGCGGACTCGTGACTTTGTCATTATTCTCAGCGTAAATGTTATAGTATTATTAGCCCCTGCCCCCCCTACGCCTCTAGCTCCCTCTCAAACACGCCGCGACATCGTGAAGTCCGAAACTCCGAATTATTATATCCCGAATCCCCCTCCCTGCCCCCATATAGCGAAATCTCAGATTGATCTGAGATTCAGATTGTCTCTGTCTTTTAAATACAGCTCACCAAATCTGCCTGGGGGTGCCTACGCTGCTGGGGGTTATTGCCGTTAGATCTTTGCCAAGCTCTCTCACACGCCCAAAACCTCCTAAATGAATAGTATAATTAATACAATCCACCAATGGAACAATAGATGCTCGGTTGCCCACGCCCTTGGCTGTCTCCACGCTCCCAGATTTTGTCTTAACGTGCCACGTAATCTGTCTAACACTTGTCTATCATCGCGAATAATGTGTGCCTGCTCACATGCTTAAGGCATCATAGAGAGATCTGCAGATTTCAAGGGTTCAAAGAAAAACCAGTTAACCTTCGTAAAACATATTAATTTTCATATACAGATACTCAGATACATACACACACACACACACACATATAATTCGTGTAGCATGGCGCTTGGGAATCTGAAGGGGGCAAGCTTGTGCCCACTTGGTGCAACCAACAACTTAGAAGGTAGAGCAGGCTTCAAGGCGAGTCGAGTCCTGAAGTCACAGAGAACGGTAGTTGGGAGACTCGTGCACGGAGGGTACCAAACAGCAAAATCAAGAGGAATCAGCCAAGGTGCACTCAGACAAAGCGTGAGGGATCGTCGAGGTCCCCGGGCCCCTAAAGCACTCCCACAGTACGATACAGAATTCGATGAAGAATTTGCGGTTCCTAAAGACCAGCGCCCTGTGAACGAGCTTAACTCCCTTCGCGAGTCGCCGATGTATGGATGGGTATGTACTGCCATGACTGCATTCATACGCGCCTCCTCACTCCACTTTCTTTGCGATTTCCGTTCTTCGCCACCCATCCTATACTGCTGTATGCCTACGTGCATAGCTATGTTGTTGGAAGAACCAACAACTTCTGGCGTTTGGTATGGCAGAACGACAGATTTTATTTCTAGGCGAGGCATATGCGAAGGACTTCGTGCGGAAACTCGACGCCTTGGTTCACGACACACAAGTGCCAGAAGATTAAACACTTTGCGGACTTTTTGTGTGAAATTGCTTTTCGCTGCATAGGCCCCAGCCTGGAAACATTTTCTCGTGTTGCTCGCATATACGATATGAGAATTAGCAAGACAGTCACCACCGACCGCTCATCTAAAATTTGGGCAACGCCACAGGCTCCCATGTTATCGCCGTGCGCTGCGCGTGAAGCTACAGTCTATTGTGGGCGAAGCCGCATGCAAGCTTATTGCCACGTTGACACACATGTATATACATATATATATGCGTGTGCGTGTGTGCGTGTGTATGCGGATATAGCTTTTTTGTGCGCTAGGTTGTTGATGTTGCCGAGTGCTCGTGAATCGCGGGCGCAGGGAATGCTCGACTTAAGTGGCTATGGCGTCCGAGTCGGCGCTCTGTGGACTGCGATGCTTTTCATAGGAGGCCCAATTGCAGACGTGTCCTACCCTCTCTCCCGCATGGTATGATCCAAGGCCGCAATCTTAAACACCAAAGCATGTATCCCTTCTTCTCAGTTGTAAGCACCTCCGGCCTATAAAGTTATCGAGTGGCGAGGCAAACCGTGACGATTTGAATGGTTCATATCGGAAAAGATTGCAAGGACTCTTCCCGGCTCCACGATGGCATGGTCGTACATCGCTTCAAACCCTGTCATTCCGTGCGCTATCGCCGTGCAGCACACTCTCCAAGCTTACCTTGTGCCCCTGCATTGACGTCTTTCTCTTTCGCTTGCGTGCGCTTGTGCTAAGGCAGACACTGCATTCACCGTGGAAGTTGTCGCATGAGACAAGTGACCTTCTGGATGGAGACTGTCGAGGGCATCCAGCCCAGCGTCCGTTTAATATGACAGGCCGCCAAGGATGCTTCGTCGGGGCACGGGCTGAGCGGCGTGGCGCTCCATGGTGTGCAGCCGCTGGAATGCATATTGGCCGCCTCCTGCGGCTCGTTCTTCATCGTGGCTCTCGCCAGCCTGCGCATCTTTCTGGTGCGATCGGAGCGCACGTGCTCGCCTCCCTCTCCCTTGTCACCCGAGCAGCCACCCCTCTGCGACAGGCTGCACTCGTCTTAGACATCTTACTCTCAAGTGTGCATGCTCAAACGCCTGGCTACAAAAAACCTTTGCTACTGCTGTGCAGGCATCGCTTAGTCGAGACTGAGCTGAGATTTCACCGCAATTTGGTATTTGAAAGAAGTTTGCGGCGGTCTGTACAGTTGAGAGAAAGTCTCCAGTGCATTTGTGAGCCTTTTGCGTATCGTCGACCACACCCGAAGGTCCTGTTTAGGGTAGAGCTTGCCGCCGGCTCTGCGCAGCATCCTCGTGAGACTTGCGCTCGTATGTGCAGGGGTGGTCCTACGTCAGCGATCGGTTATTGTCGGCTGTGGTTGAATACGAAGAAACCGGCTGGTAAGGCTCGCTTCGAACTGCTCCCTTGCAGGCGACCACGTGGTGCCAGCACTTGCCCTAGCTCATCTTGCCACGCTGGCGCCTGTACCCTGCTAGAGGCAACCGCGGCGGCGGTCCCTCTTGTGTGTGCTCGCTGGCAGTGCGCACCGGCGGCTACAACCTGGGATGCCGTGCACTCATCTGAGGACCCCAGCGTGGAGCTGGTGCGCTATTTCGGCTTGATTCATGGGTGGTTCCCGACGTGTTTTGGGGAAAGCGGTACCGCAACGCAAGCTAACTTCCTTTGCATTTGATGTGCGGCGATGCCGGGAGAGGCCGTCCGGGAATGGTCACTTCCTTGTAGCTCTATAGTTGACCACCCCCTGAAAACCGCGTGTACTAATTTGCTATCCGTTTTCCAATTGCCAACCCTTGCTGACTTGTTCAGTCGTACTTGCCATCAATTGATACTCCGTCCATACGCCCTGACGATGCATATGCAGCTAACCAACATGAGAACACCATTCCTTCAGTGTCCACACGAAGGATTTTGAGGTGTGGAACTTGCAGATGATGCCGGCATGGTACAAGTGGTGTGGACGGCAACACCATTGTTGCTGGTGGGCCGTGAGCCACATGATTAGCGCCCTCTTATTCGCTGCCCTCAGTGGGCGTTGCACGACTGCCGGTAGTTGCATCTCTGTGACATCGAAGCGGTTGAGGCGCACAGGTACGACGGGCAGCTGTGGGTGAAGTCGCCGGAGGTGCTGGCACGCGACCGCATGCTCGGCTCCTACCAGGTGCTTGTCCTTCACACCACGGGGCCGTCCTTTGGGATCGGGCCCTTACTGCCCCCTTGAGGGAGGGCCCGGAAGTCGATGGCAAACTCAATGGCTGAGCTGTGGCAAGATTTGGCAGAGGGCCACGGCCACGCAAGGGCTTTGTTGGCAGACGCGGCAGCGTAGGGCGTGGAATGCTTTTGGGAGAGAGCCGCATGCTTGACGTAGCATGGGGAGCACCAGTTATCACGTCGCATGACACGAGTCGTACAGTGATTCATTGCTTCACACGACGCTAGCTGCGCAGTGGCTTGGGGCTTGCTTGGCTCGAGAGGGGAGAACCATAGGCCTAGTAAGGAGTCCCGCATGGGGGATATCTGTGCGGCTTTCGCTGGTTGTGAAATTGCCAATAGCATGAACCGTGATGGTCAAGCCATGCGTCTCAACCGGCAGGTCAAGCCGGTGCTCGACCGCATGAAGACCACACTCCTCGCTTCCGGAGCTGCTCTGTTGGCCAGCAGGTGAAATGACCTTGTGATCTCCAAATACCATGCGCGCTCCTTCCCCCTCCGGCGCTGGTGCTGAGTGTATACTAGACATAGGCGCAGAGGCAACGAGTGGCCAGTGGATCTGGAGGGGGCAATGGCACGGCGTGACCGCCGCAGCGCATCCCTCTCGGAGGCTGGCTGACGTGGCCACTGCAGCGCATCCCTCTCGGAGGCTGGCTGACGTGGCCACCGCAGCGCATCCCTCTCGGAGGCTGGCTGACGTGGCCACCGCAGCGCATCTCTCTTGGAGGCTGGCTGACGTGGCCACTGCAGCGCATCCCTCTCAGAGGCTGGCTGACGTGGCCACTGCAGCGCATCTCTCTGGGAGGCTGGCTGACGTGGCCACTGTGCTCCTGCGTTTCGCTCAAACGTGTCGAACTCAAGCGCCGCAGAGTCTGCACAGACGTGCGGATGGGCACAGATGGGCGCGCCCCGAAAATTAACAGAGCCACATCAGCAACCTAGTGCCGTCATCCCTCTCACTTGTCCCCCACCAGCGCTGCTCTTAGTGGCCGGAGGCCCTCGGCAATTGGTCCAAGCTTCAAGACCACCAATTTTCCGCCGTCCGATCCGCCAGAAAAGCGAGTGTTTGGCTATTGTTACATTTGGCCATTTGGTTGGGACATTTAGTCCGATCCACCGGAAACGTCGTCGATCGATCCACCAGAAATTTCCGGCGTTTCTCGCCTTAAGAACACCACTGTCCCCCACTGGCATTGGCCTCAAGTGAAGCGGTGGCTGCCCTTGGATGGGAGCGCGTTAACGGCCATTGGCGGGATCTGCTGCAGCCTCCTGCTTGGCGCGGTGACTGCCGTGGAAACAGAGGAGGTAGGACACAGCGTCCTCAGTGCCGCCCCACCTGGGACTTAAGCCGTGGATACATTTGTGCAGCATCCTATATCCGTAGGATCGGGGTGGCAATTCGGAACTGGCAAATTGATAAGAGCATTCTTTTCATTGTCCGAGTATCTCATGTCTCTCTCAATCTCAATTCATGGAGCAAGACGTCTAGAGCACCTTCGCCGGGAAAGATGAGTTACACTCTTGCTTTGGAATGCCGGTTCGGAGTCTTTTTCACCCTTCACGCTTCGCATAGAGGACACGCGCCAGCTTGCGGGGAGAGGTTTCACAGTTCAACATATGGTGAGGTGGAGTGCTGGCTGCAGAGCTACCGCCCGCGAGTGACAAATGATGGGATCACATACCGCACGGCCCTCAGGTGAGCTTGACCAGCAAGCTGAGCGAGCGCCGAGAAGCTTGCTTGGTATGGTGCTCCACCGCCTTGTTGCACGTTTCACATCTGCAGGCGCTGCATATGTCACCAGCAGTGATCGCCTGATCCCATGCTTGATGCCCTCATAGCTGCCACGCTATCCACGGGCGCACGTATAGATATCGGCGGCTGTCCACATGCATAAATCGTTTTGAAAGCATCCAATTATAGGTCTGCCGCAGTTGCCCCCAAGTAATGAATCGGAATGGGCGATGCGTATTGCTGCATGCTACGTGGCACCTGGGGACGCCGTGCTCATGAAGGATGCGATAAATGTAGATGCAACCACCTTGTACGCCGCATACAGGGCGCACTACCCACATGTGATTGGCGCTTGTATCGCGAGTCTGCAGCAAACCTATATGGGGATGTATTTAGGAGACAAATAGGGGATCGCCCAGAAATAAAGATTTTCAGCCATTGGCACTGGAGAGAGAGCCCCCCGCACAGAGCGTTGAGTGCACTTGTGAAAGTGAGACCCTTTTCGCCTCGGTATTAGGGGCGCTCTCACCTTCATGGGGCATCCACCATTCGCGCACATGGATTCGCTGGGAGCGGTTCATAATCTTGCGGCAGGAGGGTTGAAGGGATCAAGCTGGTTGGGGCATGTGAGCCAACCAGCAGTGAGAAAGGCAAAACTCGGAGGGTGCGTGAGAGCAACGGTCGCGCATCTCCGCGGATGGCAATGCTCTCAGCCTTTGATAACTTAGGCGGCGTGGGGGGGATGGGTGAATCATTAGGGAGGACGATGATGTCTTCAGCCTTGATAACTTGGACTATGATGATGAGGCTGCAGCAGCAGAGGCGGCGGCAGCAGGGCGAACAGGCCTGCCGGCATACTGCGGCGATCGTTATTACAAGTGCGCCTCCCTTTTAACCGGCCACGGGGCGCATTGCCTTTCCTCCTTCACAGCGAGAATTGAATATTGCATGTTGATCGAGGCGCACCGGCGATATGAATCAAAGGTGGGCAGCCAGGTAATGCCCCAAGGCGCAATGCGCGAGTTGAAGCTCCGCAGCGCACGGCCCGACCTGCGATTTCTGAGAGGGCCGTGCATGTGACTGCTTCCATGCTCAAAGTGAAAGCGCAAACGAGACCGATTGGCGAAATTTGCATCACTTTTTCCGGAAACATGTGGGAGGTATTGACACTCTCAATGGGCTCACAGGGCGGTTGCTGGCGCCGACAACGCTCTCTGCAAGTGGTAGAGCCCGTGCATGCAGTATCCCACGTGGCAGGGAGTTTGCCGCCGCGTTGATGTGAATCCGATGCAACTCATTGCAACCTTCGGCGTTGAAGGTGCAGGCTGAGAGTGTTTGAGACGCGAGCAAAATATATCAGATGTTTCCAATTGAAAATATGCTGTGACAAAGATCGCAGCATGTACGCCAAGAAGGTCCTTGATTGGCTCCTTGAAATTGCCTTTGTATAGCCCTGTGGACCAGCTGCAGCTGTGTTGTATGGTCTTTCACATAACCATCCCATTGTAAGTCCAGCTCACGAATCTGGCAAAACAGTACTCCAGAAGTAAATGTCATAAACATCTTGCAAGGTCTGCGAAATCAACAATCAGCAAAGGCAGCGTGTATTAGCATGTCACTTGCCCCATATGTCACAGTGCTGCAGCAAATTGCCCTTACGCCGCAGCCTGGTGGTTATTGTACTCACCCGAGCAAAGGCCTGCTGTGAGAAACAGCAAACATATGGATTGACTATTTACTCCTGGGTCGTGCACAGTCCACATGGCATTGTTCTTTAGATGGAAGCCATCAATAATCTATACCATTGATGTCTCTGGACATCTGCCTATATATTTTGATACGGTGTGCCATTTTATATTCAAAAGCATAAAATTTTGCAGCGTATTGTATATGCTTATTTTGGTCATCACTGCAATCGAGCATAAATTATCAATACAAAAATGCATTGTACACAGTTTTATAGACATCTATGATATTACATGTGTACCAGATCTACTATTTGCGCAAACAACCCCACGTTTTACAACCATTTGGACGAACTTTGCAATATTTGCATTGCATGTTGTCGCCTGCCGACCACACGCAACATTATTTTCTAAGGGACGCGTTTTCGAAACAACTCCTCGGGACCTATGGATGTGTTTGGGAAGGTCCCACTTGCGAATCCGGTTTCGACAGCCAGAATCAGAATCGAAGGTGACCAAAACCGGTTTCGGAAGGTTCCGAACGTGTGTTATTGTTGTCGAAAGTGAATCGGATTCGAGTTTTTTGCCCAAAAGGTATCATTTTAAAGGTCTCGATGAGGCCAAGAAGATGCCATGATTTTGAATATAAACTCGAATCCGATTTACATTCGACAACAAAAAACACTTTCGGAAGCTTGCGAAACCGGTTCTGGGAACTTACAAAACTGTTTTTGTTTTCATGCAATACGCTAAACAGTCGCTGAAGCGGCGTGAAAGATACGTGGGTCTGCGACCATGGAACGTTTTGACTGGAAATTCAGAATGGCGTCCAATTATGAAGCCGCGATCGCAATGGATTGCAATTGTGACCTGGCACTTTAAGTTTCACTTCTATGTGGATTGCCCCATTTCTCCCGTCATCATCGGCTGAAAGCGCTCGGGAAGAACGAGCACGCCCCTCTGATTGTGGCGTCTTGCGTGTCTACACAATTAGTCGTCAAAAGGGCCTGCATGTAACTGTACACGATTCTGGCAAACACATTCAAGCAAACGCATACGCTTTATTGCGATTTCACATACTATAGTATCCCAAAATATGAATTAGCTGACGATGGCTGACGAAAAATCGATATGCGCATGTGCCATGCCATTGTCTTAACCAGTGAGGGCCCAGTGAATTAATTCAGCCAATTACATTTCTGTGACGCGCAGAATAATAACGGAATAAAATCGCGTCGAATGATCTGGTGATGACTTCGTCCGGGTCCACGTCAGCGATGTGCATTGTTTGATTTCAAAACAGCAGCGAAAAAACAGTTCTACGCGCATACCTTCACAGCCTGGACAGCCACGCGTTGTCGTCACTGTCTTGAGGGTGTTATGTTCGGTATACTACCGTATGCCAAACATCATAACAAAACTCTGCATATTATATCACTCTGAAAACACCACCACATCGAATACAAACCTCTGCATATTAATTCTTATGTGTCTTAGGAACAACATCCGTCCAGGACTTAGGATGCTGGACGGTTCTTGTGAGGGTGGGTAATGCGCGTGAATCGAGCCAGCCATCTCGACGCACGCGCCGCAGGGACACATACTGCACAGCATGAGCATATCACGCATATCATATAAGCCCAATAAACACATGCTGAGCGTTTGGCAGTGCACTTTCACCTCTAGCAGAAACGGGGATGTCAACCGCGTCCACGCTTCCGCTAGGGGTTTTCCCCTCATCCGCGCACTCGTTTGCAAGCGAACATGCGCATCGGTTGAGGGAAGTGTTATCAGAAATATTATTGTATATGTTTTGTCTTTCCTAAATAAATTGCACGGACTGAACGGTCAACCACACATCTCGCTGTGGGCTGACGGCGTTCATTTGGCGGAAGCCGGCGGAGTTTCAGGATTTTGAGACCCGCAATATATGCGATATGGGTTGTCATTCTTTGCGAAACGGGTACCCACATACTAAGTAGGAATATGTGATAATATTCTGCAGCAAAAGGTTACTTGGATTATGATATAATCTTATAGATCTTTAAATCCCTGGACAGGGGCGCACTGCGGGAGAGGAAGCGTTCCGCCTTGAGTTAAAACTGCATATTTAACAAATGACATTTGAATATGGAAGCGACAGCGACAGCCGCAGATGCTTGAGGCAAATCTTTGAAATATCCGAGATCCTGAGATCGATAATTCTAGTGTCTCAACATGTCAACAATGCCATACCGTACCAAACACAGTCATACACAATATCGGGGGTGTGGCGCTAAGCCACTGCACGCTGCAGGCAGGATTTGATACAGATATTATAATATTTTTAATGAACGGTTTAGATGGATAAACTCACATTCTTGAATTTAGCACGTCGAATGTATCACGTGCTGTATCCAGGTTGTGAATTGTATTGCGCCACATCGACATACGTCTTAGACATTCGATGTTTTTATAGACTCGCCAGTTTACAACAATTGTGGATTACGGAGTCGGGAGGAATCTTTTGCCTTAGAGTCCTCGTACTTAACATATGCTATTCCGTTTAAGCCATTCTAGCAGACGAACCTCGAATGATCGGACTGTTCATTTTTGTCAAGTATTAAAAATCAACCCTGGCTTATACCACAACGCACTTACCGCGCGTGTCAAACTCAGAGGCATCCGATAGTAGACACGGACGACCGCGACTTAATACGCGACGCTTCTCCCGGCGCGATTTTTGTCAAGTACGTGGCCACGTTGGAATGTTCGAAGGGTGAACGTTATCCTAGCTCTCCGACAGGCTAGAGTTTATCGCATCGAAACGATGGAGTTTGGCAAATTGGTTTCTAGCTCCTAAGTTACTTATGGACCGTTCGAAATGTCGCATCTGACGGGCAGGCGAGTTTTTGTGCAATGTAGGACAACTGACGTGGAGTCGATCAGGCCGAGTTGGCAGAACATATTCCGGAGCGACACTGCGAAGCGGTGGACAACGGGAATGGGTTTCGAAACCGGTTTCGAAAGTGAGGGCTTCCGAAACCCATCCATAGGTCCCGAGTCGCTACATGCATGTATTCATATTGCAACATGTCTTACGCGTGTATGAATAGGCACGCGGTGCATGCTACTATAATCTGAATATGCAGCGACCTTCGCTCATACCTACATTATGTGTATTTCACACTGTGAATCACTTCGTGTGTGGCCTTGTATGCCCAGTCGCGCCGGGACAAGCGTCGCGATTATCACGGTCTGATTTAACTATATGATGCCTCTGTTGCTCGGTACAAATCGCACACTGCGTGGTGGTAAGCCAGGTAGAGTGAATACTACAATCATTGCATCGCGTGTTGCACGTCAGAATCTGCCAGTGTCAGCAGCAGTGTCCCTTTCAAATAATATTCAATATTGCGGTATGGAAAAAAGAAAAAACGTGACTCTTCCTATTGGAAGCGTGATATCCGAAGGTGCACAGCTGTTACGCCTGCCCCTAGCGGTATGGAAAACATCTGATGTATTCCGAGAAAAAGGAAATCTGAATGTATTGCAGCAGCTATTATTTGGTGATGTTGAAAAGGTTATCTTGCTTGCGATAAAAAGGATACGACCACAATATATTTTACAATATGTGCATACTTCCCCTTATTATCTTTGATATGTGCATCTTATATACGTGCTGTACCTACACTTATCATTGCATCGAAGTAACTATGCGGACAAAAACAACCGGATGGCGACACAGATCTCCACGGCGAGAATACTGAATATGTCACATGCAACATAACCGTACATCTGCAACAAAGACTCCCCCTGCAGCAATAAAGCACCCCACGGGTGCAAGGAAAAAACATGCTTCCAGGGATATCTCAATGGAGTTTGCACAATTATAGAATAATCGAGTTTTAATCGCTTAAAGATCGGTAAAGGAATCACCACCTGATCCAACGCAAAGCTCTCAAGCTATCCTCTCAGGTTTATAATGAACCCCTCTTCTGCGGATGCTATCATTCATCCGACAATCAACTATCACAGCACTAATCATCAGCTGTTGCCATCATTATCAACGGATACCATCGGATCCCTTTCCGTCCAATCAGCCCTCCCCTCACAAGTCTCTTGGTTCCTTGCAAGCTCTTGCAGACTTGACAAGGATGGAGATGTCATCGGATTTGCCGTCGGAGCCACACTCGTCCAGTCAGCCCTTTCCTCACGAGTCTCTTGGTTCCTTGCAAGCTCTTGCAAACTTGCTAAGGATACCTGTGGCGCCAGGTCCGATGTCTTCTGATGCGGCAAGACCAAATCCCCCAACTTTGTGGTCATATACCTGCACCGACATACCACAAATTAGCGTGTACAAAAAGCATCTCTCGCCTCTGATGCTCTTGCGGGACCACATCGTCCACTCTCGGGAGGGGGGGTGAGGGGCAGACCGCATCGGGTGGGAATGTGCGGGGTCTGCGTCGGCAATGCGCCATAGCTGGAGGTCAGATGGGACACAACAAGGCTGAGTACCTGACTTTGTCTTGGAAAGTACTGAGAACCGTCCATTCGTCCAAGGGGACCACGATGAGCTCCCACCCACAAGCCTGCGATCACACAAAAGGAGCCATCTCCAAGAATTGGCACCAACATCAAATATCACGCGTTCGGAGGGGGTGCCACGTGGATGCTGGAGGCAAGGCAAGGGACAGGGCAAAACTGGGAGGGGAGTGTTCCTCCTCTACAGTCTCTAGCTTTGGGCGCCTGCTCCACTGTGCATACAAGCAATAGTGCCAATGCAATCCAAACGTTTCTGCCGGGCATTGCAGGACAGCACCAACAAGCTGAATCTCCATGAGAGTGCTAACACAACTCAAAGTGATTGGTCACACAGGCGCGCTTGTGCCAGCTAAAATTTGGCACAAGCGCGCCTCTGCCATCGAGTTTTGGGTACAGGCCGGCCTGTGCCAATGCCGGCTGGTGCCATAACAGATTTATAACCAAAGTTTCTGGGTATATTTCGGAAATATCAAAATAGAAATGCCTGCGCATCGCCAATGGTTGCACTGTGTATGATCATCAGGGACATGCTATACTGAATACCGACCCGTTACGATCTGAGACACACCCACTGATGCCCAAAACTTTCGCTAAATATGAAATACTTTGCGCCGCCTCGATCTTATTTCACTTTTAGATCCACTGCGCGGGCCTCGGCACAGGCTGCTATACTGCATGCGGGCTTGCAGCTGTGTATCGTGGCCGTGGATTGGGCAACCGCATCCAACATCCAAAGCCAGGTCTCATCGGCGTCCGCGGAGACCTCCGAGGACACGCCACGAGCGCGGGGGGTGTTGTGTGTAAACTCCGTAAGTTTTGTGTGTTCACTCTATTTTGTGTTTTTAGTCCACGTATTTTGTGTTTGTACTCCATCGTGTCATAAAAAATCCGGCGTCATCGGTCATTCGCGAATTCGCCCATAGAAATCCCGCCGCTTCATTCCACAGATTTACTTTTCGCATCTGCATCTCTCACTCGGCTGGCATGAGATGACGCTGTCGCTGTTGGTGACTCCGACTGTCGGTCGCATTTTATGGTTGTTCAACAGTAGATGTCGCTTTCAACAGTTTCCATGCTCAATTGTGATATGTTAAATATGCAATTTTAGCTTCTGGCGAAGCGCTTTCTCCCCGCAGTTTGCCCCTGTCTAGGGAAGTAAACATTTCTAACATCATGTATTAATTTAAGTAACCTATTGCTACACAATATTATCACATAGTCCTACTGAGTACATGTGTACCCGTTTCGCATGGAATGATAACCTATTCCGCAACTACTGGAGGTTTCAAATTCCTGAAATTCCGCCCGCTATACCCATGTGAACGCGTCAGCCCACAGCGAGATCTGTGGTTGACTGTTTAGTCTTTCCAATTTATTTTGGAAAGATAACACATATAACATATTAATTTTGCTAACGCTTCCCTCATCCGATGCGCCTGTTCGCTTGCAAGCGGGAGCGCGGATGAGGGAAGGAACCCTAGCGGAAACGTGGACGCGGTTGACATCCGCGTTTCCGCTAGAGTTGAAAGTGCACTGCAAGATGATCAGAACTAGTTTATTGTGCGTATATGATATGTGCAATATGCATATGAAGTGCAATATGCGTCCCTGCTGAGCGTGAGTCGAGATGGCTGGCTCGACTCACGCCCATTACCCCCCTTCACAATAACCGTCCAGCGTCCTGATTCCTGGACGGATCTTGCGCGCGCAAGAAATATGTGGTTTCTTATACACGTAAGAAATGATATGCAAAGTTTTATTGTGTTCGGCATACGGTTGTCTTCCGAACACAACAGCGGCTGCAGCATGACTTACGGGTTCACGGTCTAGCAGTGAACCAGGGAAATGCAGCGCTAGAGTCAAGAGTGCAAGCAGATTCTGTTTCTTCCCGTGAACGCGTGAAGGGGGCGACTACGACTGATCGATGACGATGACGTGGAATGCCGATGACACATTTTAGATTTTTCAAGTAGAAACGCATGATATGTGGAGTGACATACCACGTGGACTGGGTACACAAGTAAAATAGAGTGAACACACAAAACTTACGGAGTTTACACACTTATCGCGGGCATCCACACCTTGAGCAGGCGGTCACGCGTGATGGTCGACCCGAGAGGTTGCCCGCCATTGACGCTAAAATGGGGCCTGCCGTCCACTTCGATGGCGACCATGCGGCCGTCCTGGTTTTCCACCTTGATGTCCACGAAGACGCCCTCCTCCGTGATGAATTCATTGGAGTGCCTCAGCCGCAGCATCGACAGCACCAGCGACACCTGCACACCTCCCCCCACCGCAGCAAAGTGCCCAGCTACTGAAACAAACTCCAATGCCATGCGCGGCGCTGATGGTCGAGCACGCCTGGCACCACGGAGGCCACGTCATACACACAAGGTTCACATGTCGATGACTCGTTGGTGAACTCCGCAGGAGCTGCCGGACTGGCGCTCCTCCGCCCGTTCCGAGCGGGCTCGCACACCACAAGCCGCCGGCCGCAGATTCGAGAGAGGTCCGAGAGAACCGACTACTTCGGATTTCTCGGGATTTTCAGAATTTGGCTCCGATCATGGTCGTCCTCCACGAAGTATGGCGAATAGCATATTCGCAGCAAAGACCGGGCGGGCGCCGCAAAGACCGGGCGGGCGCCGCAAAGACGGGCATCGCAAAGACCGGGCGGGCGCCGCAAAGACCGGGCGGGCGCCGCAAAGACCGGGCGGGCGCCGCAAAGACCGGCGGGCGCCGCAGAAATCACATTGCCACGGCTCGGAAGCGTGCCCCAGTTCCTGCAACGCTGCGCGGGCAACACGGCTTGCGACCTTCTGCGACTGGACGCGGCTGCACGCGGCGCATGCATGCAGCCGGCTGGGGCCGGCGCAGGCGTGCGCGCACCTCTTTGTGAAAGCGAGACATAGTGGGCGCGACCGGCGTATGCCGGCCGTCTTTAATCGCCTTGATGCGCTCTTTACGTGCATCCACGGCGCGTCTCACAAGAGCCGGGACCAGCTCCCAGCAGTCCACGTCGCACGACTTGTGCACGTGCTCCAGCATCATGGCCGCCTGAGCCCTTCTTCCCCGCCACTCCAGCCCGCTCCGTCATCGAAGGCTTGCAAGCTCCACTGGCAGTGGCAGTGCTCTGAAGATGACCGCGCTCTCGCGCACAGTAACACAAAACAACGGACCGCGGGCGGGAGCCTGGGCGCAGACCCAGCGGCCGAGTCATCCAGCTCTAATGCTCCCTCGAGGGTGACAGCCGCCTCCGAGTCATCCAGCTCTGACCCGGTGTTTCAGCGACGAAACCTCCTCTGTACTGTACTGTCGTTTTTGGGGAATTGCGCGCCGACGTGGCAGCCGCGCGACACTACAGTACAGCCCGGAGGTTCAAGCAAAATACCGTCTCTGTACTTAGACACTGCACAGATATAGTGAGCTTGAATTGTCTGCAAGCAAGCGAGCACCTTGACAATTGACCAAACGCACGAGGTTTTTGCCAAGATTCTGTACTGTCGTCTGTACTGTCGTCTATACTCTCGGTGCCATCGTCTGTACTGTCGGCTGTACTGCCCCATACTTAATTTTGAGAAATGTCATTTTGGCGACATCCACGCCTCTGCTTGTATACTGTCGTTCTTTTTGTCTGTATTGTACTGTTGTCGACGAAAAACGGTGGACCTCCAACCAGAGACGCGGAAATTGACATGTTGTCACGAACGCCGTGCAGAGACAGTACAGTACAGACAAAACGACAGTACAGTGCAGAGGAGGTTTCCTCGGTAAAACCCCGGGTAATGCTCCCTCGAGGGTGACAGCCGCCTCCGAGAGTTGTGAATCGGAGAGAATCGGTCCACCGGGGAAATGGGGGTCGCAGCAGAGGTTGCGAGGCCACCTGGTAAACCTGGCCGAGGGACTCAATTCTCATCTCCTTGCTCATGCTTTGTTCGAGCGCAATCCACAGCGGCCGGTACGATGCCAGGTCCGTACGATCCATCATTGTCATCGACCAAATCAGGTTCGTCTTTGCCTGCAGACAGCTCCACGCGCGGGCTGGTCAGCGGAGCGCTCCCGAGGGGCGGTGCCGAGCATGCGCAGCAGTGGGGGAGGCGACGGCACTTTCATAGGGGCAATCCTTTAGAGCAGAATGCCGGATGCGTCACCCAAGTCGTCGTGAAACGCACCAGTCAAGAGTGAGCGAGTGAGTGGCCACAGCTGGTGAAGGCAACACCTAGGGGGGACCCAAAGGGGAGGGGGGTAGTGCAAGGCGGGGCATGATCAGCGGAACACGAAGGAGGTGGGTAGGGGGCTAAAGCACGAAGGACAAAGGGGGGGAACCAAAACGCCCCTTTGTAAGGTGCGCAGCGCATATGAAGGGCAAAGTGGGGGAACCAAAACGCCCTTTGTAAGGTGCGCATCCAGCGCATATGAAGGACAAAGTGGGGGGACCAAAAAGCCCCTTTGTAAGGTGCGCATCCAGCGCATATGAAGGGCATTACTCCTTCATGAGCACTGGTAGAGATTACATAACTGTGGCGATCACAGTGCCCGACACGGGGACTGGAAAGCGGATTGCAGGAGCCGTCCGTGGGTGGGAGCGGGGGGTGCGGAGGGGGAAGGAAAACGGGCTGCCTGGCTGGAGGAGCAGCGAGGGGACTCTATCGAGAGAAAGGTGGGGGACCTGCTCGGTGAAGTGATGCATCTCGAGATTGAGTATGGCCCGATCCATTACGGCCATTAGCTCGTCGGTCGGGCGGCAGCCCAGCTTCTGAAATGCGCTGAGGCTGTTCGCCAAGTGTTGCGCCCTGTGACGGGGCTCCACCCGGCCCCCCTGAAGCGACCCACCCTCCCCCGCACGCTCCTCGGTACATCGCCTCCCTCAGCCGACCAGAGGTTCTCTCGCTGCATTTCAGCCCTACCCCACCAGCGGAGAACCATTTGAGGGTGCATACAACTCCTGGGTGGACCCCATTCTCAGCGGCTCCACGGCCTGTGCCGAGGCCCACGAGAGCGCCTCTCTCTGGAGGCCGCCCCCTGCCGAAAGCTTAAGACAGGACTTAAGACTTGACTTGACTTTCGTGGAAACGAATTGAAAAAAGGTGCAACCTGCAACGTGGCGATGAGAGCCGCCTCCATGGAGCGGAGGAATGGCGCTGCAGGCACATAGCGGAAGTCGCTCATCGCCCAAATTGTGTTCACCAGCTCCTGCTCATTCATCACCGGCATCAGAGGCGGCAGCCGCTCCTCCAGCAGCTCCAGGTATTTCAAGCGCGGCCTGCCGGGTGCGTCACACACACGACTCGCCCAGGCCTCAACTTGAGTCACAGGCGCCCCTCGACCGCAGCGGGTGCGTCACACACACGACTCCCCCAGGCCTCAAATTGAGTCACAGGCGCCCCTCGACCGCAGCAGGTGCGCAGTGGACGCCGGCACGCCGCGCTGACGCCTCGCGGCCCGCACAGGTGTGTGGACTGCTGCCAGGGCGCCTCGCTGGCGCTCCCCGGCCACCGCGGCCGGCATTGGGGGGAAGGCATCGCGAGCAGGGGGGTAAGGAGGGCAGGGGTGGCTCACTGGTGTCCGACAGCCGCCACGGACCACGTGATGTTTGTCACGGCCTGCACGTTTCTGGGCTGGTAAAACTCGTCGCTGCGCTGAAGCATGGACTTCTGCATGGCCAGCATGGTGGTGTACTTCCCGCGGTGGCCCATGCGGCCGAAGGCCTGCGGCCTCGGACACTGGCCGACGTCAGCACGGGTGCAGAGCCAGGCCACGGGCACAGTCACGTCCCCGTTGTCAGGTGGCCTCGGCAAAGGAGGGAAATGGACGGAGGCGTGCGGACGTCGGGCGGAAGACAATAGGTGAGACAAACTGTTGAGGCGATAGGTCAAGTGCAAGTGCGGCTCAAGTCCCCGCCTTGCGGCCCTAATCTAAGAGCACCGCGCGCTCGTACTTGCTGCTCCTGGCAAAGAGCAAACAGCCTAGTGCAGGCAGCGCAGCCCTCGACCCCGCTGCCATCGAAGCAACCAAGGGCTCGCCTTCAAAAAGAAATCAGCGCCGGGCATCTAAGGGCTGAACTGCAACTGCATCACACTTCATACATTCCGACGGCAGATGCGCCCACATCGTATCGGACAGGTTCGAGCACAATCCATTCTCGAGCCGTTTGGGTGGGCGACGCACCCACATCATGTTCGAAATGTTCTGGGGGGAAAAGTTCGAAATGTCCTTCCGGAATTGCAGCTCCACAGTCCGCAGAAACTGCCACCAAATTCACATACCCGAACCTATGAATTGCAGCTCCACAGTC
>LGRX02018477.1:0-18788 GCA_001247695.2 Cymbomonas tetramitiformis | reverse complement strand
AGAGGGTGCGCACATCATAGGAAGGGGGTTTAGGTGAGAGTGCGCACACGCATAGGAAGTGGTTGAGCTCGAGGGTGGCACACGCATAGGGGGTGGGTTGAGGTGGAGGAAAGTGCACACTACAAGGTGGGGTCGTGGGAGGGTGTGCACACGTACAGGGTGTGGGTTGACTTGATAAAGTAAACACAGGGGAGGGGGTTTAGGTGGATGGGTGCTATACACAGGAGGGGGCTGATGAGGCGCACACACGCATAGTGGCGAAGCTGAGTCGAGGGGGAAAACATGGTAAGTGGGGTGGGTCACTGGGCGAGGCAAAGAGCATTACCAGGAGGGGGTTTAGTGGAGGGCATACGCATAGGAGGGGGTTGAGCCGGAGGCACCTTGAGAAGGGGTTGGTTTTATAGTTGGAGGTGTACACACGCAAAGGGGGTGGATTGAGCTGGAGGCTGCGCACACCATAGGAGGGGGGTTGAGCTCCAAGTTTTGTGTTCAATCCAAAATGACTTTTTAAATAACCATTATAAACTCTACACACCAGCATGGATGAGGTATGTTAATCAGTCATCATTGCTACTTATACATGAAAGTTTTGTCATGTCTTCATCTTACAGGAAAATTATAAGAATTCGTCATGTAAGAAGACGACAAATTTGGCCATCAATTCATAAACCGATTAAACTATCAAAATTATCAACATCTTTTACTGCGTGCCGAGTTTTACAATTCTTATACATTTTGGTGCATGCATGTTATATAGCTTGCATAAACATGAAGGTAGAACACAATCGAGGGTTCCAACTAAATTTTATGACATTTCAAATGATGATGACACATATTTTGATTGCGATGCGTTTGATTACAATGACCCTTTACATGATGATGACATGTACCATGATTGTAACACATTTTTTGATGATGACAATATTAAAGTTGATAGATGTCAATTATTGTCATCTTTTATTCCCAATGATGATGATGATACATTCTTTGATTGTAGCAATTTTTTTGATCATGATGATATTACTTCTGATACTTCTTCTGATTCTACATGGATTGATTGCGTGTCATCAAAGGCAAAACGTTTCCAACATCCACGCAAATTGAGATCTAGACAACAAAAATACAACAATGACAATGCACAATTTCCTCTCTCGAGGATTCACTCGGCATGTTGTGATGAAGATGCACCACCAGCCTTCCTCTGGATGAGGATGGCCCACAAGGTTCCTGTGGTAAAGGATTGCCAACTACCAACTATCCAACACAAAAATAAACCAGATTCAAATGATGGTGACATGTACTTTGACTGTAACGCATTCTTTCATGACAAATGTATTAGACTTGATACTTTGAACGATACATTATTTGACTGTGCGTCATCATGGTATCCTTACCATATAGAAATACCGTTACAACATCAAGATGACATGTTAGGCGGTGGATATGAAGGAGACCATTAAGACAGCGAAAACACGTTATTGACCCATTCTCACATAAGAGAACAGTATCCGCCACTTTGTTAGGCGGTGGCTGTGAAGAAGAACTGTCACATAGCGATAAACGTGTTATCATTGACACATCCTCGCATGAGGAAACACTATCTCACCATCCAGCTGCAAAACAAAACAGGCAAAAAGCACAAAACAAGGGAGTGAGGCAAACACCTGAAGAGATAAATGCAAAAGCTGCCAAAATAATGAGTGATTTAAGAGCTAGTAATAAATTAGAATCAGAACACGCCAAGAACATGTGTATGGCAGAAGAAGTGTCATGCGTACCCTCTAGGCAAGATGTGTTAGCACCTAAACAGGAACTTGCGTCACAAACTGATCCCTACCCTACCAATACAGAGGCACAAAACAAGAAAGTGAGGCAATCACCTGAAGAGATAAAGGCAAAAGCTGCCAAAAGACAGAAAGATTGTAGAGCTAGGAGAAAATTAGCATCAGAACACGCCAAGAACATGTGTATGGCAGAAGAAGTGTCATGCGTACCCTCTAGGCAAGATGTGTTAGCACCTAAACAGGAACTTGCGTCACAAACTGATCCCTACCCTACCAATACAGAGGCACAAAACAAGAAAGTGAGGCAATCACCTGAAGAGATAAAGGCAAAAGCTGCCAAAAGAATAAAGATTATAGAGCTAGGAGAAAATTAGCATCAGAACACGCCAAGAACATGTGTATGGCAGAAGAAGTGTCATGCGTACCCTCTAGGCAAGATGTGTTATCTAGGCAAGATGTGTTAGCACCTCAACAGTAACTTGCGTCACAAACTGATTCTTACCCTACCAATACAGAGGCACAAAACAAGAGAGTGAGGCAATCACGTGAAGAGATAAAGGCAAAAGCTGCCAAAAGAAATAAAGATTATAGAGCTAGGAGAAAATTAGCATCAGAACACGCCAAGAACATGTGTATGGCAGAAGAAGTGTCATACGTACCTTCTAGGCAAGATGTGTTAGCATCTCAACAGGAACTTGCGTCGCCAACTGATCCCTACCCTACCAATACGGAAGCCCAAAACAAGAAAGTGAGGCAATCACCTGAAGAGATAAATGCAAAAGCTGTCAAAAGACAGAATGATTGTAGAGCTAGGAAAAAATTAGCATCAGAGGTGTTTGACAACAAAAAGTCAGTTGAAAATATGGACGCAAAAGCTTACTTTGATGAGTATTCTAAAGCAACCACATTTTGCACCTGTTGTGTATGTCTACATGAAGGAGGGTTAGATGAGATGCAATGCACACGTAAGGATGCAGAAACAAGGAGTAATTTAGAACAATCTATATCCCAATTTGTCAAGAAATTCACTGATTTGACATCAAATGAAGATGGCATATACACAACAGCTTATCAAAATGCTTTTGATGATAGCGGCTTCTTGAAGTTGGGATCTCACGTATGTAAAAAGTGTTATAAACAAATGAAATCAGGCCCAATGATTGAGACCGATATTCTTTCGTTTGTAGATGATGGCACAAGATGTGATGCAGCCACCGCCACTAAAAAACGTAAACAACTGCCTAGGTTTGATTCTGATATCGATGACGATGAGGATATAGATTCTAATTCAAATGAGGATGATGAACCTAAGGCAGCAAAGAACACACAGAATGGCAATGGTAATGGCGATGGCAACTTTATTCCAAAGGAGGCAGCCTTAAACTTCTTGTGGCCTGGGTTTATTCCTGATGAACTTTTAAATATAAATGTGGTTGAAGTTTCCATGATAGCGTTATTCAATCCAATATTAAATATAACCACTTTGCCCTCTTATGGTTGTAGGGGGTCTAAAAGTGGATCAAGATATACTGTAGTAAATGACGTCGCTAAAATAGCCGAAAAGTTGCCTCGTTTGCCTGAAATTGACTCAACTTGTATTTTACGACATCCTAAGAGTAAGAATAATAAAGATCACATTTTCAGGCCAAATCGTGTGAAAACAGCACTGCAATGGCTAACAATAAATAATCATCTATATAAAACAGCAATTGAACAGGGAGAATTGACAATCGATTTCAGTGATTTATGCAATGAAGAATCATCACAAGTACCACAATTTGAAATGGACGATGAAGAAGATCATGCTGTAAGCGAAGCTTATAAAGAGAATAGACCTGACGATAATGTTGAAGGTGTATGCGATAAACATATTCCTGATCCAGATGGTGAAATAACTGAAATTCTACTGCAAACGAGCACAAATCCGTTAACCGAATTAAACCATCTTGCAGAGGTTGCAACTAAAAAACCAACCCCTGTTATGACTAGAGATTCCACTTTCAAGTTTGCCCATCCGCACAATGACAGCTTTTTTTACGAAAAATGTTTCCCTAATTTGTTTCCATATGGCGTAGGTGGCCCAAGTGACATGCATGGTCTTGATAATAATGACTTCGTTAAAGTCACCTTAGAACGAGGTGGTGATAGACGATTTCAAAAATGTGCAACCTATATTTTTTGTTTCTACACATATATAATGCGCAGGAAAATAGGAGGTGTGAGTACTGTTGCTGCCAAAGAACACCTAGACGAACATGAACCTGACACCGCAGATGACACCGATCCACTTACATCCGATAAAGTAACTGTTGAACAAGTAATCGGGGCATTAGAAATGTTGAAGAATAAAGCTGCTTCAACCTTATCCACGCCAACTAAAACAAAATTGCAGCAACAAATTGAAATGGTTCTCGCTCGACTTGTACCATATGGTCGCAGCTTGCCAGGAACCCCTGTTTATATTAAACACGAAAGACGCAAGTTGTTATCCATGGTTAGTAGCAAACTCATGCAAATGGGTAGCTCTTTACGATACTTTTTAACTTTTGCGCCAGCAGACAGACATCATAATCGATTGTATTCCACAATTTCTCGAGATCAATCACAAATTCCAGTCCCTGAACAATATGACACACTTGGAAATGAAATACCCCAAGCAGAAAGGATAAATTTACTCAGAGATCATCCAGCCTTGGCATGTCGATTGTTTTATAAAAAACAAGAATGTATATGGGAAAAATTGATTGCCCATTCTAAATCTAAACCATTCGGACAAACTGTTGTCGACTGGTGGAGAAGAATAGAATTTCAAATGCGAGGGTCGCCACACTGTCATAGCTTGTTATGGATTTCAAACCTAATTGACAAAATCTATAAAACAAATTTGTCATCGAAAGACCCTGAAAAACAAGAGGAAGTGTTACGATGTGTTGAAAAAGTAATCACATGCAATTTAATGGACAGAAATGACGCCGATGATGTCTTTACAATGAATGATGGAATCATTGATGATGACAAAATGCAAGAAAAGCATGCATCATGGTTGCCAGCCCGAAGTTATTTTAAAGAACAAGATCACCCTTGTAAGTCTGAATTCAATTTATATATGAATGGCATACCACTAGACTTTACACCACCCTCAACTCACAAAAACACACCGCGATCCTCAAATCAGGCCAATCATCCTACCTCAAAAACAAATTTCAATGCTGATGCACAATCTGACCCACCTCCGCATGTAGACCACGCTTCCTCACTTCATTTACCTTTAAAAACAGAACCCAAATGTGTGCCCATAAATGTTTCAGAAAATTTTCTAAATGACCCCCTACCGAAAGACACCATACCAGACACACATGATGACACTACCATCCAACAAAACATTCCTACTGGCACACAAACAACATCTCCTCAAAAAATTACTTCCACATATGAAACTGCGAAAACTGGTATCGGTCAGAAATTGGTACAAATATGGTATCGCCGGTTACAAATTGCTAATCAAATGCATAGATGCACCCAAACTTGCTTTAAATATAGCACAAGGTCTTTTAACAAGGTTTGTCGTTTTGGATTTTCATCCTTGGGTTGGATATGTCGCAAAACAAACCCTCATTCTGCCACAATTGTGGAAGAAAAGGATGGGAGAGGTAGAAAGCGTGTGCATGTACACCCACCCCGAAATAATCTTTGGTTGAATAATTACATTATCAATCCACTACTAGCGATTGCTGCTGGCGGCAACATGGATATAAAATATATTGATAACGATGTCGGTGCTGCAGAGTATTGTGCATCTTACTGTTCTAAAGCAGAGGCACCAGATTCAGTTGTACTTCGTAACCTTGTTACCAGAAAGGTAGCCACCTTGATCATTAGAAGCAATAATATCACAGACAAACAACGATTATCTACCGTTGCAAATGCTCTTGTTGAATCTACCCAAGTAGGTGCGATGCAAGCTTGTTGGACACTACTCCGTCTTCCTTTTGTACAATGTTCCAGAGGAGTCCTTAGTATTAACACAGCTAAACAAGATCAAATCCCATCATCAGTCATCACAGATGAAACTAAACTAAGTGAAATGCACAAACAAGAGTCTGCGATTGATATGTCCCCTTCTACACAAAAAGGACGGCGACAAGCTTACACCAAATTTGTTAAACAACAAAATACAGTCGGTGGTTGCAAAATTACATTTCACCAATTGTTGACGTACTTCTCATTTCGAGAATATAATCCCAAAAAATATCCAAGTGATAATCATGTCAAAGAAAATCCTCTCTTAATAAATATGTCAGGTGAAGGTATTCCATCAGAATTGGTGAAGTTTAGAGTATCAAACGTAGTGTTCACTCCTTATAATAAGCCTAAGGTTATTTCATTATGTCCATACTATCCAGCTGACTTGACAAATGAAGAGTCTTGTTACAGCACGTTGCTTTTGCATTCAATTTGGCCTAATGGTCAAGAGGAAAAAATGCTCGGAGTATCAACAACTGCCATTGAACAACTAGATACACTAATAAAAAATAAAATGCTACCAGCCTACGTCTTATCAACTCTAGAAACGATAAAAGCAAATGAGGATATTTTAAAACAAACTGGAACCCCGACACATGACATGTCAAATGATACTTGTGAAAATGATTATCAGCCTGAGTGTTCCTCAAAACACGAATTTGCTGACACCCCACAACAACAATACAGTTTTGAAAACAACCTCGGTAACATATTTACTGACATTTCAATTAACCAAAAAGCTTACCTTGCTAATTTTGTTGCCAACAATTTAAAGGCTCATTTGAATTCGTTACAAAACGATAATCGAGCGACAACCGATGAAGAGCTTGAACTGATACGAGCTGGTACAAGGGTGCCATTATCAAATGAAGAAGATGAAGAAAGTGCAATTGACCAACTGATCACTGGTATGACTGACATGCAAAAATGTGCATATGACAAAGTGACATCCCACTTGACCGGTGAAAATCCCAATCAACTTAGAATGTTCATATCAGGTGAAGGTGGAACAGGAAAAAGTTTCCTAATAAAAACCATTAAAAAGAAAGCACAACTAATATATGGCAAAACAAGCGGTTTACATGGAAACACCTTAGTTGTAGCTCCTACAGGCAATGCAGCCTTTAATATATTTGGGTATACATGGCAAAGCGCATTTCAAAAAACACCTACAGATGGCAATATAACTGCTCCTTTATCTCAAAACAAAGCAGATAGTTTGTCGCGTAAATTAAAGGATTGCAAACTATAGATAATCGATGAAATATCCATGATTGGTTTAGCCGAATTATATGATATACATAAACGTGTGTGTGCTGTAAAATCATCACCGGACAATAGCACCGATAAACAATTACCTTTTGGTGGAATTCATGTAATCATTTTGGGTGATCTTTATCAATTACCGGCATTTGGTACAGCTGTGTATCAAAATCCAACATTAAGAACAAACAACCCAGAGTATTATAGTGCATGTGTGCAAGGCAAAAATTTTGGAATTCCATTACATCATACATTGAGCTTACTGAAAATGTTAGACATCAGTCAAAAAAAGGAAGTCCATTGCCATTTTTAGCAGAGTTCTGTAAGGCGGCTCGAGTAGGACTTCCTTCACTAGATCAATTTGCAAAATTGTGGAAACATTGTTTGTGTGGAAGTGTAAGTGAAGCTCAAAAAAAAGCTCCTCAAGATGCAATGTGGGTTGCTGCGTCGCATGATAAGGTTAATGAAATCAACAAAATTTGTTTTGAAAATTTAGTGAAATCAGGAAACACACACTTTAGGATACATGCGCGGCATTACTCGTCAAATGGTGATGTAGTAACCGAAGAACAACAATATGAGTTGTCCAAAATTTCTAAAAGCACGTCTAAAGGTTTGCCAGACCATAATGATGTACAAGATGTGCATCTTGATTTAGCCATCGGAAGTAGAGTGATGAGTACACGCAATTCAGGAACACAACTAGGACTGTACAACGGCGCCCAAGGCACTGTAGTTGGTTTTGGTTTCTCAGGAAAAACCATATGAAAAAAATATGCCATCAGTAACAGATGCTATCAAGGATAACTACGAAATCCCAATTGTGTTTGTACAAATGGATGGCGGAGATGGATGGGGTTATCAAGGAGAGTCAGTCAGTTTAACAATCCCCAGAATTGTGCCATTTGTCGCTGAGGCAAGTCGGTCAAAGCTATCAAAAAAGTATGTACGTAAACAACTAAAGTTGAAGACAGCTCATTGTATAACCATACACAAAAGCCAAGGATTAACTGCAAAACACGGATTAGTCGTGTGTCCCACTGAGAATGAGAAACAATGCTTTGCCCCAGGTTTGGAATATGTCGCAATATCACGGGCACAATCCATTGAGAATGTGTTTTTGATAAGCCCCTTACTTAACTTTCATTTCGCCTCAAATCGGCACGCTTCTATGAGAAAATCAATTCAACTAGAGTATGAGAGATTAGCTTGTCTAAAAGACAAACACGTTGATGTTTACATTGATACACCAATGGTGTTTGTCACCACGGAATCTATATCTGTAGATCCTAAAAAACCTTCCAAGGTATCTCCCAAAATTCCACTTAAACAACACACTGCTGTATCAAATAATAGTGTATCACTTAGTGGAATTCCAAACCTTGGAAACACATGCTACTTTTCTGCAGTGATGCACATATTGACAAAAGTTCCTGGTTACTTAAATCAATTTGCATCCACCACTCAAACAAGTGACACCATTCGTAAGCTAATTTTGTCTTTTCATTCCTTGTCAACTCAAATATCAACGGGCGTTTCCGCTCAACCTGAATCATGTTTATTTAGTATTCGACGATTAATTCCACAATACAACAACTCATCTCAACATGATGCAGGAGAATTCTTGGTAAAACTACTCAATTTACTTCATCCTAGCTTACCAAAAACATCATTTCAAGGAACGTACAAATATACACAAAGGTGTACAAATCATCCTTGTACCGGGCATGTACATAATTCAATTCAAGATACAAATTTCATTTTAAATGTACCTACATCTAAGCCTAATATATCCTTGAAAGCTTGTATTAATCATGCTCTAGGTTGTACCAACATTCTTTGGCAATGCCCAGTGTGCAACATAAACAGTAATAATAACATGCAACTTAAAACTATTGAACAACTGCCAAAAACTTTAGTCATATTGATTGCGAAATATGATAACCATGGTAAAAAATTGCCTATACACGTCTCAATTACACAAACATTGACCTCAAAAGACCTCAAAGTTACATCACAAGATGTAACCTATAAATTAATAGGAGTGGTCAAGCATTTCGGTAACAATGTTTCTTCTGGACACTATACAACTTGTATTGTCCAGCAAAATGGAGGTTGGTTACAATGTGACGATCACAATGTGTCTCACATTACACCATCAAGTTTGGCAAAAGACGCATACATCTTAGTGTATACTAAAACACCTATTGGTGTAGAAAATATAAATACAAATGGTAATCCTGCAGAAATGTCGTCTACTACATCGATTAACCCTGTAAATACTTTATTACCAGTCAATACATCAATGGTGCACATTCCTTGGGAGGCCAACTCCTGCTTCATTGATCCATGCATCGAATGGTTATATCATCTATGTACCAAATACATATTTTCGTCAACCGATCCCACCCTTACTCAATTAGTGTATGATAGTTTATGGGCTCGATATCGAGGAATTGCCAAAGATATTTCTTCTTCTAGGAATAAATTACGACATCATGTCACCTTGCATGAAGCTGGTGCCAATGGATCCTTTGGGTCATTACATGCCACCCTTAGAACAATTTATTCAAAATCTTCTGACATTGTAGCCCTACATATCCAACAGCATTACAAATGCACTGCTTGCAATGTTGAAAAAACTAAGGTTACATTTGCTTGTCCCTGGAGTCCACATTCATGGTGTTCAAATATCTTATACACGTACCGTCATTTATTCAAATGTGATCACGTAGATCCTTTCAAGTTGATCGAATTGGACACTAAACTTCCCCGTGTTTTCACATGTTCACGGTGTGTATCCCTTGTCAGTGAAACCCTTACAGACAATTTAGCGATTACTGATGTCGCAGACAATTTGTCCAAGACCGAACACGTTTACCAACAGATAAATTCCCCTCCAACTTCTATCATCATTAATGTTGCAACCATCAGAAGCAACACTCCAGATGTAAACATCATCCCATCTGCAACTGAAAATATATTGAATCTGGCCAATGGTTATACACATAGATATGATTTGACAGGAGTTGCTCATTGTACTGGATCTCATTTTTACATTTCTGTAAAGCATGATCATTCATGGGTGCTTGTAGACAATTATAACCATCAAACATTTAGAGAAATTCCTTTTCCAATGGGTCCAGACCCGAGCCAACTTTTCTATTTGTACACTTTATCCTCATTGTAGTTCGCACTACATTTTCAACCAAAAAACCTTGAAATCAACAATTAATTGCAAAGTTTAACGACCACGGTCATGAATACTTTGTTCATTGACATTATTGACATTATACATTGTTGGCCCATCAAGCCTGTTTTTGGATAGGGCTTAAGCACCTGTCCAAGGCCAACCAGCGTTCCTGTGGATGAGGAGGGCCCACACGTCTTCCTGTGGTAAAGGATGACCAACAAGCCAGTCTTGGAGATAAAGATGGCCCACTAACTATCCTGTGGATGAGGATAAGCCACTATGTGGATGAGGATTGTCCACCCACTTTGTGTGGTGGACCCCCACCATTTTATACATTGTTGGCCCATCAAGCCGGTTTTTGGATAGGGCTTAAGCACCTGTCCAAAGGCCCACCAGCGTTCCTGTGGATGAGGAGGCCCACACGTCTTCCTGTGGTAAAGGATGACCAACAAGCCAGTCTTGGAGATAAAGATGGCCTACTAACTATCCTGTGGATGAGGATAAGCCACTATGTGGATGAGGATTGTCCACCCACTTTGTGTGGTGGACCCCCACCATTTTATACAATGTTGGCCCATCAAGCCTGTTTTTGGATAGGGCTTAAGCACCTGTCCAAAGGCCCACCAGCGTTCCTGTGGATGAGGAGGCCCACACGTCTTCCTGTGGTAAAGGGTGACCAACAAGCCAGTCTTGGAGATAAAGATGTCCCGCTAACTATCCTGTGGATGAGGATGCTGGAAACAGCTGAACAGGCAGTGGGGACCCGCTGCCGACGGTGAAACAACGGATCACTAAACTCGGATATACAAACGATATATACCCGAGATGAGTGACACAGGCTGACCACCGAAGATGACATACAGGAATGACACTAGACTGTACGAACTAGTCGTAGCGTCAATTCCAGCACACCACCTCATCTGAGGTGGACCAGCTAGTGACACTCACCACCCTAGCTACTAGAGTTTACAGATAAATGTCAAGATGTTAAACTCTAGGAAGCTAGTCAAAGTCACAGGTGGCAAGATGAATGTACAGGCTAGCAAAATAAAACTTGCTAAGCCTAAGAATTGCTAGTACCATTTTGGTTTGCTAAAATTAATACTTTGCCAGCTAGTGGTGGGTGCTCCCACAGATCTCGCCTGTCTGCATGTGATGGAGAATGTAAAATAAGTCTGCCTGTCGGTTTAACTTCTAACTTCTGCGAACTGCAAAGGTCTCCTGCCTATAAATCGTTCGTCTTAATCTTGAAAAGCTGCCCGCAAGTGGTGAGAAATAAATAACACTCTTCTGTCCAAAACTACAGCAAGTGGTGGAGAATGCAAGTGGGAGCACCGCCTGTCTGTTTAAAGAAATCAATAGTAGCCGTCACCAGAATCGTAACCAGCATCTTCCTCATAATAAGAATCTTCATCATAAATTTCTCCACCACCAGTTCCAACGGAATCGTGGGCTCCTGTCTCCCAGGCAGCCCATTCTTCTGCGGTGTAGATGTCCTCGTCATTCTCGTACTCAACGGCAGGTTCATTCTCAAAAGAAACTCTGCCAACTGAAAAGCCATTTTGCGGTAAAAACTCTTCCCCAAGTGGGGCCTCGAAACTTCCGCCATAAGAATCCTGCTGAAAACCTGTGTCCAGCTCGGAATCCCGTTCCAATCGATCGGACGAAAAATGCGGAGCGGCCAAGTGGCCATCTTGCTCCTCTTCCTCCTCACAACTGCCGCTGGAATCATCGAAATACCCAAGTGGGTACTCCGATTCATCCTCATCCTCACTAGGCAAATACTCCTCATAACTGCGAATAACCCCAGAGCCCATATAGGGAGGTACAATGGGAGGTGCATGGACATAGTGAACTTCCGCGCGGACAGGAGGGGCCTGCCGCACGGTGTCGCTCGCCCTAGTGGCACTAGGGGAGGGTCTAGTGGTTGAAATCTGAGTAGAAACTGATTTTGTCGCCAAAAGAGCCGGCGATTCCCCCACTCATACTTCGCAAAATCTTCCGCTCGAAATTCCAGAAACAGCGGTCTCGGCCGAGACACCACCAACTTGTGGCTCACTAGCCACCAAGATGTTCAATACTATCGGAAAATTCTCGTTCGACACTGCCGAAACCTGAGCCGCCTCACGGAAATGCGAAATAGCTAAATGCATGGAAGTGCACAAGGAGATGAGCTGTGATCTCTTGAGAGTCGAGACTCTCACAAATCCAGAGTCAACCGATTCCAAAAGAGCTAGGAGCTCTATACTCGAAGAAATCTGCTGCGAATCCATCAAAGAAACTGAGATCCAATAATGAAATAACGGAACAAAAATCGTAGGAGTCCACCTCGTCGAAATCACCCAAAGCCGTAAGCAGCCGCCTCCAGAAAATACGCAGAATCTGTTCTAAAGCGTCCCACAAGGCGTGGAGACGCTCAACCGAAAGATAGGGCGGAAATAAAATAAAATTCTACGCTAAAATTCAGTTCACGCAAACGTGAGAAGGACCATAACCTGCTGGAAACAGCTGAACAGGCAGTGGGGACCCGCTGCCGACGGTGAAACAACGGGTCACTAAACTCGGATATACAAACGATATATACCCGAGATGAGTGACACAGGCTGACCACCGAAGATGACATACAGGAATGACACTAGACTGTACGAACTAGTCGTAGCGTCAATTCCAGCAGAGGATAAGCCACTATGTGGATGAGGATTGTCCACCCACTTTGTGTGGTGGACCCCCACCATTTTATACATTGTTGGCCCATCAAGCCTGTTTTTGGATAGGGCTTAAGCACCTGTCCAAAGGCCCACCAGCGTTCTGTGGATGAGGAGGCCCACACGTCTTACCTGTGGTAAAGGGTGACCAACAAGCCAGTCTTGGAGATAAAGATGGCCCGCTAACTATCCTGTGGATGAGGATAAGCCACTATGTGGATGAGGATTGTCCACCCACTTTGTGTGGTGGACCCCCACCATTTTATACATTGTTGGCCCATCAAGCCTGTTTTTGGATAGGGCTTAAGCACCTGTCCAAAGGCCCACCAGCGTTCCTGTGGATGAGGAGACCCACACGTCTTCCTGTGGTATAGGATGACCAACAAGCCAGTCTTGAAGATAAAGATGGCCCACTAACTATCCTGTGGATGAGGATAAGCCACTATGTGGATGAGGATTGTCCACCCACTTTGTGTGGTGGACCCCCACCATTTTATACATTGTTGGCCCATCAAGCCTGTATTTGGATGAGTGCTTAAGCACCTGTCTAAAGGCCCACCAGCGTTCCTGTGGATGAGGAAAGCCCACACGTCTACCTGTGGTAAATGGACAGCAAGCTTGTCTTGTGATCAGTAGGGCTCACCAAGCCCTACTAGATAACATGTCCTCGCTTATCGGGATCAACGATGGTGGAATGATGACTTGCCGGAAAATTGCCGCAATTCATTCAATAATTTGAAGCCCATTATCTTATAGGTGAGTGAATTCAACTAAATTACCATTAATATTATTACCAATATGTTCACTTGAATTTTATCATTTATTTACAACCTGCTAATTTTGTCATTGTGCTTTATGGTGTGCAGTATCCTTGTCAACGTTGAGTGCTGATAATGCCTGAGGCATCAGAAATACTAGACCAAGCTTTAAATGTCTTAGACCCACTTTTGGTGACCAAGGCCAACGTACGTATCCAGAACTTCCAGGCCCTTGGCGATCGAGCGACAATATCCACCAAAGGAAAGATAAGGAAGGGAGGTCCTTGTCTCGTCACTGAGTTCAATCTCCTCAACGAATGGGTGAATGCAAATCCTGTGTACATGTCCTCTACTCAAATTCTTGGGAAGAAACTTGGTCTTTTAATAGCGCACAACGATACACCACCACGTCAAATGTGGTCCGATATTACTCTGGATTCAAGGGTACTGCTACTTGGACTTGGCACATCTGGTCATTTAACCTACCATCCAAATGTCGAGTACGCCATGAAGAATGTATATCCATTTTACAACGCACAAGGTAACTTCAATCACGTCCTTGATTTCAAATTCAAGTTTGTCACTATCATCATCGAATAAACTAATGTTTTGTATTGTTGTGTACAGATCCTGAAACCACTAGAGCTGTTTACAGTATCAATTTCGTAGACGGCAGTGGGATTATTTGCTTCGCAAGCACCCGCGCCTCTGACACTCTTAATGTACGAATAAATGTACGAAAATTTGATGAACCATTAATTGTGCCATATGAAAGTTGGCAGGAGCGCCCTCTCAAGGTGAGTTGTAGTTTAATAACTCAACACTCACTCCTAACACAACCCACTGAGTCAGGTTGGTAGTCGTTTTGCACTCATGCATGACAATCGATGTGCCCACCAATCATTCCACGTGTCTACACTAACCGTGTTTATTGTCATGCATTGACTGTTTTCATTCAGCTAGACGACCTGTGATATGCTCTAAGAGTATTAATATCGTTGGACCAACATGTTGTGTCATACTATGTTCATTACAGCTGTTGACCATGTTCTAATCACCTTCCATATACTACTCGGCTTAATATAATCAAATAACAACTAATTTGCCACTCATTCAACAATTTGACTTCACACTTCACAGGTACATCTCTGGGATAATGAGGCTAACCTGAGAATATGGGACACCAAGGACAACCAGGAAGAGTGCACAGTAAAAAACCTCTGGCCAGTTCGACTGGATCCACTCACAAGTCCAGTGGACCACGTGTGTATGCTAATCGGACTTACTCAAAACGAAGACTCGACCATCTCATACGATGATACCTTTGCTGACATGACCTTGTTGGAACTACTTGGGCATGAGAAAACACTCAACAGAGCATTCCCTGGTAAGTTGTTTCAAGCTTGGCTTCAAATGCACTCCTGATTCATGTCCCTGCAATGTGAATAATTTTTCAAATCTTGGATGGTTACATTGAAGACTATATTGACTAATACTCCATCCATACAGCCTGTTGTTTAATTTTGTTTGGGGAGGTCGACAGGTGCTGGACCAAGGCATGCTGTTGAGTGCTTAAACACGACATCTCGCGCTTGCAGAGCTGGTAACAACAGCACTCGGATGGCCAATGAAGTGGCTTCAGTAGATGTCCGTCTCCTTGCACTTGCTGCACATCGACAACTCATTGCAACAGAATTGGCTATTGTCAGCGCGTCTATTGCTGATGGCAATCCGTTTGCACCTGAGGGTTTTAACAAGCCCTTTGCACGAAGCTCTGCAAGGACTAATACTTCGTATCGAGCTTTCGGGACTTTGGTGTTGGTAGATGGCTTGAAGGAGTCAAAAACATGCACCTCATTCAACATCAATATCCATCCCGACTTGCTGGGGGTGAAGCCACCAACCATTGCGGGCGAGGTATGCTCACTAACATATTATTCCAAATTGCCTTGTGTTTCTTTTTCACATTGTTCATCAAACTCAATCTTGACCATTTTTTGCTTTCAGGTGCTACCTCTTCCATATCATGAAAAACACGGTTGCGATCAACACCAGTTTGCTCTTCCACTGCAAAAAATTGCAAATTCAGCAAAGAATAAAGAGAATCGAAGACTTGGCAAACCATCTATTCCTATGAGATTGGCCAAAAAACCTAGACCGATGTCATCATTCCTCAAGAAGGACATTGGCGTTGGACCCTTAAGGTAAATTTCTCTTAGCTATTATCATTCGCCTAGTTTTGTATTTATTAATATGCAATCACTTATCTCATTCATCCATCAACAGGTACCATACACCAAAAGAGATTGAAACTCTACTTGCTCAACATCCTCACACTTCGCAAAACCCAGCTGGGCACCCAATTCCAGTCGGATATGAAGGGCAAACGATTCGCATGTTTTTCTCTGAAGGTGAGTTTGTTATTTTCGATTTGTGATTTGTTTCCATCTAATAATTCCCATCCTTGACATCACATTAACCATGTTACCTTGATATCCTTCTATTTTGCTCCTTTGGTTTACAGGTGGCGCCAGAGACATTCCGGCTTTTGGTGTGGTCATACCGTTCTCTAAGCTTTCAACAATTCAGAAAGCCAGAGCCCTCAGAGATAGTCTTGACCTCAAGCGTGTCGTCGACGAGAAATTGTATGCTGTAATCTGGAGGGATGGCAACCTCACTCACATCCTACAAAATCAGATTGTATCATACCGATTGGCAGGTTCAAACATGTCGGCCACACCTAGCAGTAGTGCACTGCCTTTTTTCAAATCGTTTCGTACTGACAAACACAACAATCCTCTCTCTGGACCTCACTTCGGAGGACATGCAATCGATCAGGATAACTTCCTGAAATCACTTCGTCTTGAAGAGCTGAGGGTCAGAAGACTTGCTATCACATCATTGGATGCAAAGATCCAGGAGTTCCCACATCTTCAAACAAACATTCCTCCCGCTCTCCAGAAGTTGCGAGAAAAGGGTGTCAACGGAGGAATCCTGCATTCCGCGATATCTTAATGACCTGTAGTAAATAGATATAACATTTTAGTTTTACTGGCCAACCCTCAAATCTCACCGGAGTATTTTCTTAATAAAGTAACCTTAATTTCCAAATCCTAGCCTTGACATTAAATATGCCAATTGGTGAATGCTTCAAATGTCCCAACTATTTATCTTGCTTGTTGTTGTTAATGTGCCCTTAAATTTGAGATTACAACTATACTATTCCTTTATTTGGTACTTTGCTTTAATTAAACACATTACATTCCAATTATGCTTCCAAATTATATTCACCCTGACCTTTATATTAACAGTTGTCGATATGGTTGGGCAACATAGCAATATCTTGATTCCGTAAGTATCCCAATTAATACCCTTGTGTTCATTGCCGATGCCACTTGCTTTTCTAAACAGTTGTTATTCAATACTTCACAACATTCCTTTTGCACCTCCGCGTTCACTCACAATTTGATGGTAACAATGCAAAATTTGGAATTGAGGAATTTGGATTTTTCCCCACCTGTACGTTCACGTACCCCCTACTGTATATGTATCTCATCGGAATGCATATGCGCGGAGCTGCCACAGGCTGAGAATATGTGTGTGTTTCATCGGAATGCATGTGCGCGGAGCTGTCACAGACTGAGTATGTATGTATCTTATTGGAATGCATGTGCGCGAAGCTGCCACAGGCTGAGTATATATGTATCTCATCGGAATGCATGTGCGCGGAGCTGCCACATGCTGAGTATAATTATATGTATCTCATCGGAATGCATGTGCGCGGAGCTGCCACAGGCTGAGTCGTCGACATGTGACGCAGTCCGGAAAGCTCCGAGAATGAAAGTTGGTGATGACACTGTCAGCAACGTTGGGAATTATACCCTCCCGTCTCCGACGGAGGGCCCATGCGGCGTTTAAAGTGTCGTCCGTCGTTGATGTCACACTTTTGTGATCAGGTAGGTGGTCGCCAGGTTTTACGACATGTGACGCAGTCCGCAAAGCTCCCAGAATGAAAGTTGGTGACAGTGTCATGAGCGTTGGGAATTATACACAGGAGCTCGCAGAGCTCGAGCTCCCGCTCCCAGAGTGCAAGTTGGTGACAGTCTGAGACAGTGTCACAGGACACGGTGACGATGACGCCCGCAAAGCGTTGTCGTTGTCGTCGTCGACACTTTGTGTTCAGATAGGTGGTCGCCAAGTTTCACGACATGTGACGCAGTCTGCAAAGCTCCCAGAATGCAAGTTGGTGACACAGTCACCCAAAAAAAAGTGTACTAACGGGGGGGGGTGGGGAAGCGGAGCCCCCCCACTGGGCTCAGTCTGGAAAGAAAAAAAAAGTGCACTTACGGGGTGTGGGGCGGAGCCCCACCGGGCTCGTCTGGGGAAAAAAGTGTACTTCCGGGGGGTGGGGGGCGGAGCCCCACTGGCTCCGTCGGGAAAAAAAAAGGTATTCAAACTCCGATTTTTTCCCCAATATGCAAAATTATTCCAAAACTTTTATTTATAATACACTCGGGCTTCAATTGAATACAGCATACGTTGTCGTGTACAGCCTACGATTTGGGCGTCAATTTTTGCACTGTTAAAAGCACTGAATTTTCCCTCGATTTTTCAAAAGAGGGGGAATCTTCGATTTCATCTCTGATGTTTTCCCCAATATTCGGGAGAAACGCCTG
This sequence comes from Cymbomonas tetramitiformis, assembly GCA_001247695.2. NCBI lineage: Eukaryota > Viridiplantae > Chlorophyta > Pyramimonadophyceae > Pyramimonadales > Pyramimonadaceae > Cymbomonas > Cymbomonas tetramitiformis. Next base: position 386 of record LGRX02018477.1, on the reverse strand, counting down.
TAGAAAATTATACCCACAGTTTTGCCGGTGCGGTGGACGAGCGGACAGGTTCACGACACATTCGTAGTTTTCTGAATTAGTTCGATAACAAGCCCTTTGCACGAAGCTCTGCAAGGACTAATACTTCGTATCGAGCTTTCGGGACTTTGGTGTTGGTAGATGGCTTGAAGGAGTCAAAAACATGCACCTCATTCAACATCAATATCCATCCTGACTTGCTGGGGGTGAAGCCACCAACCACTGCGGGCGAGGTATGCTCACTAACATATTATTCCAAATTGCCTTGTGTTTCTTTTTCACATTGTTCATCAAACTCAATCTTGACCATTTTTTGCTTTCAGGTGCTACCTCTTCCATATCATGAAAAACACGGTTGCGATCAACAC
>LGRX02018476.1:0-18297 GCA_001247695.2 Cymbomonas tetramitiformis | reverse complement strand
CATTGATTTACAACGCAAGTGTTGCAAGTCTACAAGTTTTTATCCCACTCTTAAAGGGCAATACACACCACCAAACGCAATTGGGGAGTTTGGGAGTTTCGGGAGTTGGGGAGTTTTACAATGGGAGGCCCTAAAAAAATCGAAAATTTGACCGAATCTAGGGTTTAAGATTTTCCCGAGTGGAATGTAATTTTATTTAATTTCCCGGTTGATTTAGGGTTTAAGAAATATTCCTAATTTTCACGAAAGAAATCATCTTTTTCAGCCTGAATTAAGGAAGGTTTATGGGGTTTTTTGTGTTAAGAAAACATAAATTTTCCATTGAACTTGTATAATATTTCAGGCATTTTTAAGCTTCAATTTTTTTTTCGAAACTCGGTAGCAAAATGAAACTTTTTACGTCTGATTTTTATGAAAAATGTTTTTGGGGGTTCATCGATGAACCCCTTTTTTTTCTTTCTAGTTTTATATGAATTTCAGGCCTTTTTGGGTGTTGGGGAGTTTTACAAGGGGAGGCCCTGAAAAAATCGAAAATTTGACCGAATCTAGGGTTTAAGATTTTCCCGAGTTGAATGTAATTTTATTTATTTTTCCGGTTGTTTTAGGGTTTAAGAAATATTCCTGATTTTAACTAAAAAAATCATCTTTGTCAGCCTGAATTAAGGAAGGTTTATGGGGTTTTTTGTGTTAAGAAAACATAAATTTTTAATTGAATTTGTACCATATTTCACGCATTCTCCAGCTTCAAATTTTTTTTCGAAACTCGGTAGCAAAATCACACTTTATACGTCTGATTTTTATGAAATATGTTTTTTGGGGTTCATCGATGAACCCCTTTTATTTTTTCTAGTTTTATATGCCCTTTTTGGAGGTTTTTCTAAATTTTTTGAAATTTCTTCAAAATACCCCGATTTCTTTGCAATTTCAGGAATATTTCTTGTTCACTTCGTCCCTATTTTTTTTTGTGTTTGCCCCGGTTTTTTTTTTATCTTCTTCCAGGCATAAAACAACCTACAACCGCTAGCTCACGAACTCGAGTTTACGGCGCGCGCCAGGACTTCTCTTAAATAAAGCACAAACGCGGACTAACATTAATCGCGCAAACCCTTAAAAACCTACACCGCACAATTAAAAGTCACACGACAACATGCCTTCCGTTTACAAGTTTGTTGACTACTTTCTTGCCGGACCTCATGACCGTGAGATGATTGCAACCCACCACATTCAACACTTGCGCTGCAATGACTGTCGACTTGAGCAGTGGCGCCTTTCCACTCATTACAACGTGCGCAACCAGGAACGTGGAAGAAGAGACGCCGGGTTCGCCAGTTGGCGCTTCGTCCGTCGCACCCGGTCGCATTTAGTTTTTGAACTGATGGCGCGCGAAGGAGACTACCCCGACCGTGCTGGTAACGAGTGGACTACGCCGCGGACCATGATTGTCCCAGCAGATCTTCCTGGCGGGACTCCGGGCTGTCATTGGACGCTTTTCATCATGCTCGTTTGTCCCCGCCGCTGGGATCAGCCGAGGTGTAACTGTTCTAGGCCGTTCCGAAACTCTGAACATTTCGAGCAACTTTGCACCTCATGCCGATGTGAGACGTAGGCGAACATTATAGCTTGTTTAGACTGGAAATATTTAAAGAATTTGTTTGTATAAAATGTAAGCCGTGTGTGGTTTGTAGATAAACTTTACATTCAGCCACTAGTCTTTCGTATATTAAAAGTTGTCGTCATTGTGGACTGGTATATTTTATTCTTCCTCAGACCTAAACTTTTCGCTCTTAACATCACATGAAATATACAGCTTCAAATCAATATTCAAAACAAAGTTACCGGCGCGCATGTTTTGCCTCCAGAGTTTAACACGACTTCACCTTTTCTAGTGTCCTTCGCCCCATCGCCTACTCGTCTTCGTGCATTGACCAACTACGTTCTCCATTGGTTTTTCACGTGCTTTCGCGGACCACTACTAACCACAAGTCCGGGTGGCCGGCCCCCCAGTTAGGTTCAAAACATATTTCTTTCCCCGCCAAGATCCCTAACTAACTTTCACTAACTTTCGATGTTCTACTTCACGTTTGTCACTTTCATCTTCTGGTACGGCTCACTCAATCCAAGAGACCCCACATGGCGCTTCGCGCAGCAGAACACCGCGTGAGATAAATAGTGCACCGCGCTCATGAAGTTTGCACGCTTCCTCTCCACGCCGATGAAGGCGCGTCCCATGCGAAGCGCTCCAATCCCAGTGGTTCCTGCGGAACACTTAACATCATTCAATACCCCGGCGTGTCCCTCGCGGCAAAACCAATGCATCCACAATGACACGCACCACTTCCCATGAACGGGTCCAGCACCACCATGTCGATGTCGGTTGTGTACCGCTCCACCAACAGCTCCATGAGCTCCACCATTTTCTGTCCCACCACCAAGGTCTTGCCATGCTCTTCGCAGGGCTTACCGCCCTTCAAGCATCCCACTACGGCGCAATCGTGCTTGAAGGTATCCTGCACTTGAACGGCTTGGAAAGGTCGTGCCTGCTGTTCTACCTCGGTCTCAACGATGTCCATCCTCTGCTCCTCATCCAATTCCTTCCAGCTTGGTTCCCAGCTCTCAGCCAGGTGCTTTTCCAAGGCCTTCTCAAAAGCCTTCACCTCTTGGTAACTTAGGGCACGCAAAATGTTGCCAGTCCAACAATTCAGCGGGTAATAATCAAAGTCAAGGTCCTTACATTGCTGCCCCCTGGTTTGGATGCTGGTCTTGAAGTCCAACTTCGGAGCCTCCAGCTTCCGTGCAAAAGTCGTGTACTGGTGTCCCACGGACTTTGGCGTGTTCGTGAAAGTCGCGTTGTTGCGGTTCCCCTCCGTCACGATGTACCCCGGCATTGTCTTGTACACCTGTGATCCTTCCCCCCTTTTCCCTCCCTTTAAGAAACGTAACAAAAAAACAAAAATAAAAGGGTGCCTTCAAAGCAACAAGTGTTACATCGATCCTACCGGGTGCTTCAACGCCTTCCAGCCCGCCTCCAAAGCTCGAAGGGCTTCACTGTCGCCTAAGGCACACACAATGGTGTCTCCGTCGTTTTCCCCAGATCGGCGTATTTATGATCCTCAGACATGCCATCGTTGTTCGCGCACAGCTCGTCCAACTTGACTGCGAACGCATCCCAATCCACCTTCGTGTTGTACCCGGTCTTGCTCTCATGGCCCCACGGAACATCCGTGATGACCGCCGCCACACAAACCTTATCTTCCGCCGCGTTGTGCGTGATGACGTCCATGGCCCCGAGAGCTTCGCCGAAGTACAGCTGCAACAGCGGGATGCCTTGGGAGTTCATGGCAACCGATGTCAACACCAACAACTTCTCAGACTCGGCGTGTCCGTGTTGATGGATTAACTCCAAGATGTACTCCACCTTCTCATCCTTCACCTTCGTGCCCCGCGTCGTCTTCATGTTCTTCACCGCTATTACCTTCGGCACCTCCACGGACACAATATTGTGCACATGATGCCGTACACCAGGCTTCAACGCCTCCTCATTCATCTTCAAGAACTGCCCAATCTCAATGCTCTCCTTCACCGGTCCCTTCTGCCGCGTTCCATTTCGGAGCGTTCCGCCTGCCATCTTCCATTGTCGCAACCCTTCGTAGTCCGGGTTCCCTCGCGACACCCCAACCCAAGGCTTCATCCATTCCGCGCAGGGGCCGGGCCGTCCTCCATGTCCTGCTCATCCTTCTGTTTCTCCTTGTCGCAAAGCCAAGCCGCGTAAGCGGCATCCTCCTCCTCAAAGGCCTGCAACTTTTGACGTAGCTTCCCCATCTTCGCCCTCTTCTTAGTTAGATCCTGTTTCTGCTGCTTTGATTTTGGGACATGTTCCCCCGCGTCCTCCGCCGCAAACCAATCCGCCACTTCCTGTCTCTTCCGCTTCCGATCTTCACGTGTTTCACGAACCTCATCCGACTCCTTTTCAAAGTCAAACTTTGCATCCTCCTCCTCATCGCCCTCCTCTTCCTCTTCCTTCTCCTCCTCATCCTTCTCCTGACCATCTTCCTCACCATCCGGTTCCTCACCTTCTACCTCCTCATCCCCATCGCCTTCCTCGTCATCATCCCCAGCCGACGCACCTTCCTGCGTCTCTTCCTTTTCCTCTTCAACATCCCCACCCGTCTCACCAGCTGCAACTTCCGCAAGGGTCTCGACGCCACTCTCCTGAGCCTCCACAGCAGTCTCCTCCCACTCAACCATCTCGTTGTGCTTCTTCAGCATGTCCTGCACGACTTTCGGCTCGACATCCCGGTTCAGGCGAGGCAAGTTACTGGTCTTGGAGCAAGTCTCGTTGGCGTCGAAGAAAGTACCATCGTACCTGTAAACAAAAGTTTAACACCCATCACCTTTCCGCATAAAAAAATAGTTCACGGCTTTAACCAAACCGTGGTAGATGGACTTACTTTCCGGCGCTCATGTCCTCCAAGAACTTGGACGCCTCTTCAGTTTTTTTCGCCTTCCCCTTAGAGCTTTGAAGCTCTAGCTGTGAGCGGACTTCTTGACGAAGCAGCACAAACGAACACAAGTCCGTGAAGGCGCGTGTGGTTCCGACGAAGCCCAAAGTCGCGCATTGCTTCTTCTTCTTCAAGTGGAGCTCGCCATTCTCGTCCTTCACGGCGAACTTGACGTTCTCGTTCACTTTCAGGAAAACCTGAGACATGTGTTTGTCTTCAGGCGTGATGGTTGCATATAACACAATAAAATAAAGACCGGCTTCGACCGTACCTGATATCTTTGTGTCGGATTAAGACGCTGGAATTCCTTGTTGTCGAACAAGGAGTTGAAGCCGTAGGGGGAATCCTTCCCCAAAGCTTCGCAGTTCTCGCGAAGCAAGGCCTCCAGCCGCTCGTCGGGCCCGATCACCTTTTCGTGGATGTGGGCCATCCTCTTGAAGAACATCAACGAGTATAACGAAGGGTCGATGTGAGAGAACAAAACAACCAGCTTCTGTGGTTTGGCCACGGCCTTGTCAATGGAGGACATCAGCCATTTGAAGGAGGTGTAATCGTCGAAAAAAGTTTTTTTCTTGGACCCCTTCTCGTTCTGCACGATGCGCGAGAGTGCGAGGCATGTAACCTCCTCCTTCGTGATGTCCTCCGACACCACGATGACGTTGCATTCCAGAAACCTTTTGTCCCGGGCCTCCAGTTTTTTCCCGCCTACCACGGCGCCATCTTGGAAGGCACGAGTGAAAAACTCGTGCCTACCATGTCCATCAATGGCGATGTACCTCTTACTGAAAACAAAAACAAACACAGCACGCCATTTAAAACGACAAAGAACACGGTTCAAGGGTTAGAGAAACTATTTATAAAAAATATATAAAGTGTTTACTTCAGCTAAAGCTACCACTGACTGTCTAGCATCCACAAAGGACATTGCGTCCTACGTCTTTTTGCGTTGCGCTCAGCGTCTTTTTTATTCTTGAGTCTCCTCTTAGCTAATGCCACGTCCGAAACATTATACCAGCCAAAGGGAACATGGTTCTTCCTGCAAGAATCTTCCTCATCTTCTGATGATGTAACATCTACAAGCAACACTCGATCTGACACCGCATGTTCTTCTTTCGAGCAAGAGTCCTGAAGGGAGTCAGTAGACCTGCAGATGAACAGCAAATAAACAACAAGAAAGTCACCATGCAAAACCAAGAAGAGTTCAAGCACTAACCTTTTTTTGCTGAATAAGAAAAGCGTTCATCGATGAACGCAAAAGCGTTCATCGATGAACGCTTTTTAAAAAACACTGCTAAAGAAACAAGTGTTTTGACCGGTTTAAAGAAAAGTGTTCATCGATGAACGCTTTCTTTATTTTGTTTCTGAAGCTTGAGTATTTTAAACTGTTTTTAAGAAAGCGTTCATCGATGAACGCTTTTCTTAGTTTTCCTTGTATTTTTCCTGAGAAAAAAGCTGAATCACACAGAAATATCGCAGCTTTTGCAACTCCAAAGCGCAAAGTTTTAGGAAAAATACGCGGAAAACTAAGAAAAGCGCTCATCGATGAACGCTTTCTTAAAAACAGTTTAAAATACTCAAGCTTCAGCAACAAAATAAAGAAAGCGTTCATCGATGAACACTTTTCTTTAAACCGGTTAAAACACTTGTTTCTTTAGCAGTGTTTTTTAAAAAGCGTTCATCGATGAACGCTTTTTCACACTTGTCTCCTCTACCTTTTGTCAGCGCAGTTCTTGAAGAAGGTTTAGTGAAACTTACCCGTGGGCCTTAGGATCTCCTTTTTTGGCGCGGCGCCAGATCATGGTTTGGGAAAGGTCGATGCCGTTTTTCTCAACGGACTTCTCCACGTTGAGACCGTTGTGATTGTGTCCTCTTGGGTTGTCAGCGAAAGAGCAGTCAGCGAGCTTCAGCGTTTTCTGCTCAACGAAACGCTGTTCCATCACGTCCGCGTAAACCAACCTTTCCGTGTTGCCATCCCCGGACTTCTTGGTGTTTCCTTTCTTTGCAGGCATCTTTGCTTGTTTCTTTTGACTTTAAATCTTTGCGCTTTTTCTTTGGCGGCTTGAGTTCTTTACTAGCTCTCAACTGTCTTCAGGTTTTCTTCGACTTCTCTTTCCGAAACACGTCGACTCCTTTGGTCAGTGTCGTTCTCGACTCGATATTTTTTCGCCTCGATATTTCTTTTTCAAATTTTCAAAGCGTCTCCTCGAGTCGAATATTTTGAAGGTTTCGCCTCGACTCGACACTCGACTCGATTTTTTCCTTCGCCTGAGGAACCAGAGCCTGAGGAAGCCAGTCTGAGGAAGAGGATGACCTCCCAAAGCGGCGAGACAGACCTCTTTCCAAAAAGGAGAAGGTCCAGGACATGGTACTTATGGCCCCCTTTTCCCCGGCTGCGCAACGCTCTCACCCAAAATTTTTATGAAAAACTTCAAGCGATATAATGGATAAAGGGAAGATAATTTTGAAATTATTCACGAGAATTTTGTGTTGAAGCGGGCTCTCACGACATGGGGGGGCGAAAGCCGACATCTTGCGGACCGGCAACGAGTCCGCAGCACGAAGCCGCGGAGATGAGCCTCGAGTTACTCATCAGCACAGCTCAGGCTGCGCTGAGAGCACAAAGGCTAGCACGAAGGCAGGGGGCGGCCCTGCCGGAACGCATCGGTGACGACGAGTCCATTGCGCTTACGCCGCAACAGAGCCTAACGCATCTGGCTCTGCACGCGACTCGAGCAGTTGCAGCAGCGGCAACGGTGTGCCTTCCCGCATTTGAGCGGGCTAGCACGACAGCACCGGGCTTGGCGACTTCATCGACGTTTCCGCCTTCGTCATCCACGCGTGGCACCGCCTCATCGCAGGGGCCAAGCGTCAGGACCCTCAGGAGAACCATTCTACACATCTGACGAGGTTACGAGGTAAAATTTTCGGAATTTCGTCGTTTTTTTCTACAAACCCGTCAAAACGACCCCTTCATATTGTGCTGATTTCTCCAGTTTCACAAGGGAAATTGTGCTTTGTATTCATGCTTTTTTTGTGGAAGGGTAGATGTGATAATTCATAATATAGAGCATAATTTTGTGCTCGGATTCTTGCGTTTTAATACAAGCCATATAATCAATTTTTTAAGTCACAACGCATACAAATTGCGGGTTATTTCTACTTTAGGCTTCAACCAAGATTGTTGGTACAGGTATTCAAGGAAAATAGCCGGCTTACAACAAAATTACAATGGACCAACTCAGTTTGGCAATTTCAGTACCTCAATACTAACGCAGCAAAGCTGCCCCTTCTCGACTCGCACGGAACATTCCTAAGGCAATTCTTACACCTCAATACTAACGCAGCGGAGCTGCCCCTTCTCGACTCATGCAAGACTTTCCCCTCGAGTAACACAATCACATCATTATGCCGCGGCTCCTTGCTTGTGGCCACCACGTGCTGCGGCAAAAGCTGAGTTCTACAGCTCTCCATCCTTTGGGACCTTCCCGCTTACACTTTGCCATTTGTTGCTGAGCTTCTCATTCCCGGAAGGTCAACGCGCCGGACTTCCTTAGCAACTCCGCGGTCAACTCCACATCCGGGTGCACTTGGATGTCCGTCGGCTTAGGTGCTATTTGCACGTACCGGGGCATTACACGGGTGCAGCAAGCATGTGTCACGCAGAACTGAAACTTGGCATCGTGCCAGTTGCCATTCACCTCCCGCCTCCCTTGCACCGCCACCCTAGGCGCGTCGGCATCCAGCACCGGTTGCTTCACACTCCTGCCTTCGTTTTTTGCACGTGCTTTCTGTGTGGCACAGCCTTGCTGCACGTTCAGTGCCGCAGCACAAGATGCCTGCCGACCGGAACCCGGTACCAGCATCCACTGGCCTTGTTGCAATCCCCTGCCACCAGCACCCACCTCAGGTGTGGGGGTAATCTTGACGTTAGCAAGCTCTTCCAGAATGTACTGCACTTCATTGTTCGTGAAGCCTGCCTGAATGTAAAAGGCATGTCCCGGAGAGAATCCGGCTTCCTTCAGCACGAAACAGATGTGCACGCACCAATGTACCGCCGAACTGCGGGCGTTCCTGCCCATTAAGTTAGTCCAAGCCTTGCAGCTGCAAGAGATGCGTTGACTTCGTACTTGGGAGGCCCCCCTCTCCCCAAAGTGGATGTCACGTGCGGCCTCCAGGTACCCAAAAACCACTTGGTGCCCAGCACCCCCCTGTGCCGCAACCGTGAAGCTTCGATCAAGGATGCCATTCACCACGTTGAACCTGGTAAGGCGTGGGGTGGGTGCCCCAACTTGCAGCACCTTCAGCTTGGTCTCCCCCAAAAACAGGTCGGCCAACACTTTGGCCTGGCCTTTCGTTGTTTTCAGCATGTACCGTACTTCCCCAAGAGTGCCAACAGACATGCGTGCCCCCAGTCGGTCCGTCGAGTGAATGTGGGCCTCCATCAAGTACTCCGTCACAAGCTCCTTGTTCATCTGGGAAGAAACCACGCAGCGACAGAACGCGAAGGAGCGCGCTGAGCGGAGAGATCCGCCAGCGACGACGGGGTTTTTCACGACTCCTTCCGTTTTGCCAACAGTAGTGCCAGGAGCATCTTTCACTTTTGGCAACGCCTCTGGAACAGTGAAGTCCAGAGACTTAACGTTTTCGGACATCGTTCAGCGTGCACCGTCTGGCACACCGCCTTCTCCTGGTGAGAAACGTAGTGGTAAACCGGCATCGGTGCCGCCTAGCCCACCGAGAACGAGCAAAAAGGGGAAAGCAGCTGCGCAGGGGGACTCTCAGGACGAGGACATCGCCGACCTCGAGTACGAGGACCCCTGGCATGAGGCGGACGGCTTGGACGTGGAGGTCTATGACCAGCACATCTGAACCGGACTCCGCCAGCTACATTTCCCTGGAGCGCCTTCACTCAGCGCGCATGTGCAGGACCTGCTGGGAGCGAGTCAGCAGCCGACGAGTTTGGCAACCTGGCGGGACAGGCACGACAGAGCCGGCAAACGCTTTTCGTCCCCCACACCACGACGCATCTGGGGGTTTTCAGCGGCGGCAGCGGCGTGGTCATTGGACTGGCGCATCTACGTTTGACCACAATATCTGCAACATCTACCCTCTACAGATCTTGCTCTAGTTGGAGCACAACTTGTGCTTTTAGAATTGCATGTATCCTAGGATATGCACCCCCACCGGGCCGCATACTGGGAGTGACCATTAGGAGCTCCACTAGTAGACGGCCACACTTGGCATCGGACAAACTTGCTTGCCTGGAGCCAAGAAAATAGTGGGGGCATCTTTAACCGCTTGTCGCCCGTGCCATCTGAACTGCAGTCTCCCGTTATGAGGCAGGGCTGCAGGGAGGGTTTTAACTTTTGCAAGTAATAACTGCCTGGGACATCTGTAGATAGGTAGAAATAAAGGGGCAGGCTTGACAGCTGTGCACCTCCTAACATCACGTCTCCGGTAGGAGTATGTCACATTTTTTCTTTTATTTTTTCTTTTTCCCCTTTTCCCTATTTTGTTTTGTTGATTAAGTTATGACCAGACTGTTGACTGACAAACCTGCACATGCTCACAGGACGCCAAGATGAAGAAGTACATGGCGGACCTGTTCTTGAGGCTGACGTCCGAAAGCGTGCGGAACGCTAATGCCAGGAACACCGACTCCGACGCCGACAGACAAAACCTTGAAGAGTTGAAACGTGCTCGTGACCAGTCCGAGATTGAGGTTGCCAACCTTGCCAAGGAAAACGAGCGCCTTCAGAAGGCTCTGGAGGAGTCGAAGTTGGAGAGTAAGAAGGCCTTGGAGGAGCAGGGGAAGCAAGCAAGGCTTCGGGAGCAGGAATTGCGCAAAGACCAGGACGAGCGCAACCAGGAGGCCAAGGAGCTCCAAGCAGCGCTGTTGCAAAGGCAAGATGCCATTGAGAACAAGCACCTGCAGTATCAGGTGCAGCTGACGGACAAACACGTCGTTGCTCAGCAGCAACTCTCCGAGGCTTCCAACAAGACGATGGACACGTTCAAAAACGCCCTCAACGAACAGTCACAGAAAGCCATCCAGGATCTAAAGGAGCAGATGGCCATCGAACGGGAAAGCCATAAGAACAGCGAGAGGTACACCCAGGAGATCGCCATGCAGCTCATCTCGGTAAGGTTTCCTTCTTGTTTAGAATATAACGTTTTTTATTGTTTTGTTTTTTCTATTTATGTCCCTCGCAGTTCCGAAACCTGGCACACTACTGACCATCTCTAATGGGGCTTTTCGCAGGCTTTGATGCCCGGAGGCCAAGCTGGCCCTCTCCGAGGTCTTCAGGGCTCATCGCAGCAGCCGATGCCCGTGGCGTTGGACGCCCAAGGAACACCAGGAGTGCCTGTGGGACAGCCAAGGCTGGTACCTGACAGGCAAAGAGCGGCCGGGGTAGAGGCACAGAAGCTCGTCATTGCTTTGAAGGAGCAGAGCACAACCGCCGCCCTCGACGCAAGCATCAGGTTGGAGGAGCTTAAAGCCCTTGCTTCCTTCCAGGGGGAGTCGGGCAGCACCGCCGACGCACTGTATGCACAGGCGGTGGTGCGGATGTACAGCGCTCTTATGGGGGAAGTACCAGCGCCCATCTCTTAGGCTAGCCTGCACTCAAACCCTGAGTAATGCTCGTGCGTGTAAATAGTAATTGCGAATATGCTTCAATCCCACGTATTGTTGGTGGTGTTTTTTTGGTTCTTGACCATATTTGAAACTTGTGAACAGTAGGGATACTTTGCATTTTCATCATTCATCACAGTTCAAGGCATGACTTGCACTCCCGCTTCAAACCCTAAGCCATTTCAGCTGAACTGGCTAAAAATGAGCCATCCCGCAGCTGTGGAGCATTGCCCTATGAAGTTTTTTTATGTCTTTTGTTTTGAACATTCTTAATTAAGATAAGTTTGAGCCTACAACACCGTTATCCCGTGTTATAGTCAATTTTCACTTATTTTCAGTGTGTCGCGGCTTCACGTGACACAAAAATACCCCAATAAACATTCTAAGCAAGGATTATGCATGGTCTTTTCATAAATTTTCAACTTACCTTGTTATTATATCATATTTTCAACTTCAAAATATGTGAGTATCGCAATAATCTTGTCTTTTAAACAAATTTCAGATATCCCAACTTTTCAGCCTTCGTGGAGTGTTTTTGGCTGTTTTTCGGCTGTAAAATCAAAATTTCTTAACAAAGTTCGTTTTTTTATCATGGATACCACATCTATATGGCCCCTGGAACCAAAATTCCGCAAAAAAATACCCTGTCTCATTTGAGTCTCATTCGCCGGTTCCAGTCTCATTTCGGCGATTCCATCGTTATATACTATCAGCAAAATATTATTGAAGATAGGGTATTATTTTGAGTGAGTTTTTATAACATTTTAAAAAATCCGAGTTGAAAAATCCGAGGGGTGCATATACAGATGCAATCGTGGTAGATATATGAGGCGGATCCAGGCCAATCCAGGCATCATCTAATTAAGTACAGACCCTGTATAGACCACCTTTCATTGGACGCACCTCCAAATTTGGTTGGCATGCCCAATTAAATTATTTGAAAATAGGTCCTTGTGGGAGGACCACATTCAAATCTGGTCCTTCCACAAGGACTGCGGGATAGTAGCCATCTTACACCCGGCGTAAAGTCGAACCCCATGAGTGCCTCATGGACATATAGCCCAAGGTTTCGGAGTTGATGCATGCCGTCAAGGGTGACATTCTTGGAAAGATCGAAATACGGCAAACGAGATGGTGCCGATGGGAACTTCACACCGGTTTCGCCGATTTCCTCCTCCAACACTTCCTGAAGATTGGCCGCATTCTTACACGTGCTAAGCAAGACGTGTCGCTGGCCCGCGCGTCGAATGAACTCCTCGGTCTTTGGTACGGCGGGCCCTGCGTACAATAACAGGAAGACGCTCAGATGACACCCGGAAGATGTTGTGAATACATTCGGCATGTCTTTGGGGAAAACGGACCTGGCGGATCTTGCTCGCAAAACTTGTACAACATCTTATTTAGATGCGGGCATTTCCCCTTCCCCCGGATCAAACATTTTGCACACGCACAGAAGCTGCCCACGCCCATAATGTTCATAGCATCGACGAGCCCTACATAGTCAAACACGGCGGCAAGAAGCATCGCCCGGCATTGGAACGCGTCGTCCGTGAAGGAGTCCCAACATGGAAACCCAACTTCCCAAAGTTCCAAAAGCTCGTCTACCAACTTCTCGTAGAGGATGGTGGTGTTCTTCGGCTTCCCCGCCATCGTCATTCCCCACAACTCAAGGTTCACAAACTTCTTGCGGATTTCCGGTGGCAAGTTCAACACTTGAAAGTAGATAGGGAAAACCCCCGACTTGTCCTTCCAAACGGTGGCCCCGTCGGCGCAAAGCATGAGGATGACGTTGCGAGGGTCCTTCAAGAAGTCGGGATATGCAGCTTGCTTCGCCTTCCACTCAGATCCATCTGCAAGGATACATAAATACAACTTAAATTCATTCAAGTAGTAGGAATCAGGAAGTCATACGGAAGATGTACGGAAGACATTCTGTACATCTTCTGTACGTCTTCGGGGCAATGCAGGATATGCTCTATCAATGTGTTACTCACCGGGAATGTCTTCCAGAATGCCTTCCTCAGACTTTTCCCGCGTGGCGTGCGAACCCATGAGCCCAGCAACGCCGGGATGGCTGTAAATTGCTTGAAGTAAATCCTTGAAATGCCAATGATAGAATTGGCACTTCGCCTTCCCTCGCTTTGCACTCGGGGTGGCTTCGGCATTCCGGGTGTCGCCCGCACCCTCGGCATTCCCCGCACCACACCGATCCTTACCTCCCTCCCAACGGCATGCCCCGCACCTTGGACAGTGGTCAAAGTCCGCGAATTGTTTTTCGAACATCACGCACCCATGCGGGCAAAGGTCCACCACTAGGAGTGGGATATCCATGACCTTAAACCGAGCAATGCTTTGTTTGAAGGAGTCGGGCAAATTAGAAAATACGTCCGGGTGATTAGTTTTCAAAATGTGCAGCAGTTGCCCAAAGGATTCTTGAGTCATATTCCCATCCAGATTCCACTCCAATAAGTCGAGTAGGGTATCCTCGGAGCTCGTCGCTGCGATCTGTCATCGAAGGATAAAACAGAAGTCGTCAGGAAGACGCGCGGAAGACCTCCCTCGTAACTTCCGGGCGTGTTCCGGGTACAAAAGACATCACAGTATATACAATTTTCAATTCTGAGCAAAATATTCAAACAGCGAACGTTACCTCCATATCAGCCAAGTTCTCCAACGACTTTAATTTCCCTTCGATTTCTTCCGTCACCTTTCTAGCAAGTTCCGGGTCGACATGGTCGAGTAATTCGTCGAGCTCTTCTTGAACGGCTTCGGGGTCCGGCAAGTTTCCATCGGCATCGGCATCGTCAAGGGAACCGGAATCGGCATCTTCCTGTCAACCACAATCACTTTCAATGGGCAAGAGATACGTGCCAATTGCGAAGATCAACTGCATTACCTATCCGGAATGAACGATTTTGATATTATGTACCTTCATTCTCATGAAGACATGCGGATGATACCCGGAAGACCTTCTGCACGTCTTCCGGGTACCTTCCGTGAGGGTTACCTGAGAATGAAAGTCTTTCTACCCGGATTTGCACACCTGATCCGACTCCTCGCCATCGGGATGTTGCTCATCGTCGTCCACAGCCTTTTCCGGAAGCGTCGGAAGGCATACAATCTGTTTGAACATAGTCCTATGTCGAGACCGTGTCCTCATGGTGACCAAGCGCATGGATGAGTAACATGCGCCACAATCACACACCACCATCCCGGGCCCGTGGTTGGACGTGATACCAACGGCGGCCCCGTCGTCCCCTTGCGTCTCACCCGCCAACTCGACGGGCGTGGGAGGCATATTGTGGTGTGCTACGGGGCCTTTCATCCGCCTGCGCAAGCATGTCACACGCATCCGCCGGGAATAAGCTTGACCGGAATGGGCCCGGAGGATGCGCAGAAGACGCGTTCGGAACGTCTTCGGAACGACTTCCGATGGAGCGTGCAGGCATTCATCTTTCATGGAGATACGGGATGGTAAGCAAAACTAGTTGGTAGATTTTGCATAATTTTTGTATTTTACAATATAAGTTGTATAGAAGTTTTAAAAAGTTGGTATGTGATGATATGCTCCTATCCAAATTGATATGTGAACGATGATTTAGGTTTTAGCGCTCGGTGATGCTAGAATCATGCGCTAATTGCACATTCTTGTTTCGGAAAATGGGTCCCGAAATGGAGAATACAATTCTAACATATTTGTACGTATTCACAAGGTTATGATAAAGCATATGCCATACACACCGTAGGGTATGCAACACAAAATGCAATATGTGCAATTCCAAGTTCTCCCGAGATGGAAATCTAGCTACCAGGAGATAAGCTCTAGTAAGGCAAGCACAACAAATACTTAAGATGTAATATTACTTCAAACGAAAGAGCTCTACGCACTCATGCGCACATTGCGATACAGGTTGCAGGTTTCGGTCAGACTCTCTGTCTGTAATGGATAGCAGAACTACTGCCTAGAAGCCTCCCCAGCGCCTTTGCTCTTGCTTGAAACGTTCAGTGGCGCGGGCACGCGCGAGTTCGAGTTCACGGTCCTCAATTGCTTGCATCCGCTCACGGTAGGCGGTTTCGTTCTGGCGGAGGAGCTCATCTTGCATAGCAATCTCCCTCGGGGATACGTAGTCCCCCCCAGTTGGGTAGGGAGACCGGACGGGTAGCTGCGTAGGGTACGCGGGAGGTGGCATAAGCATCCTCTGGTAGCTTTGGGAGCCTGCGGGGTAGGGGTATTGCGTGGTCACGGAGGGCGTGGGAGCCCCGGAAAACCCCGGGTTGGTAAGGGGATAAGAAGACAACGCGGGGCCAGAGTTCACCGAGCCACCAGCAATAGTAGCTGGAGGCACAATGTTGGGAACCCCACCACCAAGGGGAAGCACTTGGTGCGATGTCACGGACGGCTCTTGCACCGGGCCCGGCGCTTGGACCGTTTGAGATTGGAGAGTCGCCAACTGCTGTTGAAACCAGGCTTGCTGCTGGCGCATCTCCTCCTGGTGCGCGGCAGCTTGCCGCTCAAGCAATTCCTGCTGGCTCTGTTGGAGTTGCGCAACGACTTGGGAGACCCCATCATCGGACGCAAGGGGAAGTGTTGCCAAGGGACTCGGAGCCCGTGGAGGTTGTTGAGCAGCGGAGTTGGGTGTCAGGTTCAGGTTGTTGGTGGGAATTGCGAGGCCATGTTGCTGGGGTGTGGAATCTTGCACCACCGACTCAGGGGCAGACTCGGGAGTGGGATTGTCGGGAGTAGCGGGTTGTGTTTCCGACGTCCACGGCCTAGACCAGGGACGGAGCACCGCGCGGTGTGCGTGCACGAAGAAGACTTGGAGGCTCCAGCTCCGTTTGGAGCGCCTCAGCCAGAAAATTCCTGGCAGGGACAGGGTCGTCGAGCTGGAGTGTGCGTGGAACACCCCAGGGGGCGCGATCTCGTGGCCGACGGGGAACCGCCATTGCTGCGGGAGAAGTATGCTCGTCGTCCCTGTCGATCTCCTGCACCGAACGCGATTCCGTGCAACGAGGGGGGGGGTGTCACAAACCGCGGCTTGTCGCGTACCATCGCCGGGTTGTGACACCTGAGTCAGTGGTCCTGGTGACGAACACGTGACAGTCGTGCTGGTGGCCGCGATCGTGACAGTCAAGCTGGTGACCGTGGAGCTGGTGACACTGAGGGCAGCTGGCGATTCAGATATGACCCATATCTGGGGTGATATGGACGTGATTGAGGACTATTGGTGACCCAGAGGTGACAGGAGACAGGTGGCCAGAGAGATATGACATACTACGAGGCAGTCGCTACAGGTGGACTCGATCGATATGGATAGGACGCGGTGCGCAGAGGCTATCGCCAGATAAAGCAGAGAGTAGCGACAGTTGAGGCAGTGGCACTTTTTCAATTTCCCTCACGGAACAAAAGGACTGATTCTTCCCTCGAGATAAGAGGAAGAGATTAGAAACAGTATTGCAGGGCAAGCGCGCAGCGCTAATACATAGAAGTAGGTTACTCACTTGAGAGTGGGGGCCCCGGCGCGTTGCCTGGGCCCTCCAGGATGGCAGATTGTTGTTGGCACATATGTCTATTACTGAATACAGATTCAAAGGAGGCTGGCAAGCCTAGACACAGATTGACTAAGAGTGGTTTTTATTATATGGTTCCCTCTTGCATGTTCTGCGATGCCTTGGTTCACATTTGAGAGCTCGCAGGTTGTTGTTTGAGTATCACATTGTTTATTCACATTGCTTATTCATTTCTCATGCAACTTCTATTCAGCAGCTTAACTGTCACAAAGTTTCGAGGTTATCACAAGTCGCGATAAGAGACAAACAAACGTTACGAATTGCGACCCTCACTTCGAATATCACGTTTATTTTTAAATTGAAAAAGCTACATCACAGAAGGGTCTTTTTATCAGGTGCCAAAGAGTCAAGGTGGTGGCTCAATTCCTTGGCCACCTGGAGTGCCAAAAAGCACTTGTAGGAAATCGCTCGAGTAGCGAGAAAGCGACAGCATTTTCCGGTCGGTTATTTTGGTAGCAAGCTTGGCGACAATCGGATACTTCACGAGCCATCTACTCTCAAGTACTCAGTGAGACATTCTTTCCGTGGGAACCTTGAGTCATGGTGAGGCAAGGGGTGGGGAAACCCACACTTGTAAGCCTAGGCCCTTGGGGATTCCGGAGGATATGTCCTCTATCAATGAATTAATTGGCAACTCTGGGAACTTCTTTTCAACGACAGAGGTGGAGACGACAGCTTCTGCTTCAAGAGAGCTTCGGACATTTTGCTGAGACATTCTTTCCGTGGGAACCTTGAGTCATGGTGAGGCAAGGGGTGGGGAAACCCACACTTGTAAGCCTAGGCCCTTGGGGATTCCGGAGGATATGTCCTCTATCAATGAATTAATTGGCAACTCTGGGAACTTCTTTTCAACGACAGAGGTGGAGACGACAACTTCTTCTTCAAGAGAGCTTCGGACATTTTGCTGAGTTCCCAATTGGCTCCGGTAATTTTGACGTTAGGCAATGCGACACCAGCTGGCACCGGGAATTATGGCTTTCAGGCACACATGCCTGGGTTCACGCAAAAGATTGGCTCTGGGAATTATGGCTTTCAGGCACACAGGCCTGGGTTCACGCAAAAGATTGGCTCTGGGAATTATGGCTTTCAGGCACACGGGCCTGGGTTCATGCAAAAGATTGGCTCTGGGAATTTTGGCTTTCAAGCATCGCAACGACACGTGACGGCAAGGCTCCGGTAATTTTCGGGTCTGTGCATGACACCACAGGACACAAGGGGAAAGGCTTCAGCAATTCATAAGAGCGTCTTTCACAACTTCAGACGTTTCCGAGAGCTGTATGGCCGCACCTCGCGGCAGCCGGGATGGCTCATAGCACTGAGGCCACATCACGACGTGGCTGGATGTTTGCTCACAGGCCTCGCACGCAGGATCTTGGTGGGCTTGGTGGCAGTTGGCCACTCCGATTCTTTCGCGGAGATCTTGTTGGGCTTGGTGGCAGTTGGCCACTCCGATTCTTTCGCGGAGATCTTGTTGGGCTTGTGGCAGTTGGCCACTCCGATTCTTTCGTGGAGATCTTGTTGGGCTTGGTGGCAGTTGGCCACTCCGATTCTTTCGCGGAGATCTTGTTGGGCTTGGTGGCAGCTGGCCACTCCGAT
>LGRX02018475.1:0-18053 GCA_001247695.2 Cymbomonas tetramitiformis | reverse complement strand
CAGCACTCTCAGGAGCGCAGCCCCAGCTTCGTGTTTAGGGTTGTATCCCTGCACTCCCACCCGTACACCCGGCACTCTCAGGAGCGCAGCCCCAGCTTCGTGTTTAGGGCTGTATCCCTGCACTCCCACCCATAGGAGGGAAGTTGAATTAGGCGCGGTTCTACAACTTTGTGTCATACAAATTGCACCAAAGGGCGCTCTCAACCCCAAACGAACTGCGGGGGAGCGCAGCAGAACACCAAAGAAGAAGTGCACACACGTCGATTATATCTCCGAGTTGAATGGCGAAGTCGACATCTCTCTTTCTCCATGCCCCTACTGCCTCTGCAAGAACTGTTACAAGAACCACCCGCAATCAGCCGTCAGCAAGGGGGGCACGTGACACTGAGATTGATACGCTGCAACACTGCAAGAAGCATTGGCATGTAATTCGCTGGGGAGCCGGCTGAAACGGTGATTCGCCGGGGAGCCGGTTGGACTGGTGATCAGGACGTTGGCCAAGAATCCTGCCTGCACATCAAGCGCCGGGCCTATAGATATATATCCACCCAACACTCAGGCCGCGTCATAAGGCGAATCACGGGACAAGCTGCCGCTGCCGCTGCCAGAAGCAGCTCATTGGGAACTGGGGGTTCGATGCGTGACTCCGCGTGACTCCGCGTGACAACTCACAGCGACGCTAGTATAACGATGCCCAGATTCGGGAATCGCTTTGTATGGTATCGGGGCCGCGCGGAATAGGCTCTGCAGGCGGTCGTCCGTTCCGTGCAAGGAGGGAACAACTTTGGGAGGAGCCTGGAAGGTACGGACGGGGCTCAGCCGGAGCGGACAAGGAGGAGCCAGGAGAGCATTGTACGGTTCGCGGTATTTGCACACAGAGTTGTGACCGGACAAGACCACCCTTGGAATCGCGTTATCGCTCCTCCTTGCTGAATGCATCGGAGATCCAGGGGAGCTTAAGAGAACGGCAGTATTTTGCGCTAGAAGTCAGACCAACCATCTGGTACCGCAGGCGCGGATTCGATTGCGCTCTCAAAGGAGGGGTGCAGGGACACCTGCTGCTTGGGCGACGGGGTCAGGACAGGTTATGATTGGACTCTGCGTGAGACATGTTTCCTTGGGAGAGTGATTCATTGTAATAACATCCCACAGGTAAAACATACGTGATATGACCAATAATCTCTGGCGTTTGAGATACCGCTTACACCGGTGGCGTTCCTCAGACGACTAACGGGGATCGCAAATGGGGAGATATGACTGAGTAGGTCGAAGCCCTGCACATGGCACGTACGCGCCACTTCGTAATTATTATTGATGGCAACACGTTACAGAGCCGGCGGCCGGGGTGGCATCACCATTTAGACTATTGCGATAGAATCTGGGAGTGCCACTAAATGAAGCTCCGTCGTCAATGTCAGCATATTGGATGTCAGCAATGACACCAAAGGTAAATAAGGGATCTTCTACGGGGGCTGCTGGCTGAGTGGCAGCGCAGGTTGAGCCTTCACCGGGTTTGCTCGAGGTGGCCTGCGATACAATCACTGGAAGCCCCTGAGTTGACAGGGCCAGCTTCTACAAAGCAGAGGCGCGGGCAGAAGGAGAAATACGAAGCAGGCATGCGGAGCTATCAATCGTGAAGGCCCGAAGGTTTAACCGCTTCAATACCTACATCTCGAAACTCGATGGCGCACCAAGGCAAATGCAACTTATTGTTCTTCCATATCGAAGTGCGTGGAGGCAGAAGGTGCTTCGTTGTTTCATTTACAAGCGAGCTGACAGTACTGCATATTCTTGACTTTATGATCAAACTGATCAATTATGCATATGCCATCGTATAGAAGGAACCCGTGGGGGCTCCACACCACGAGTCAACCGCACAAAGTCGTTCGTTCCTGCAGAGTGAATGCGTGAGAAATTAGCTGAACTTTGGTGCGGAAGGCGCACAAGGCTCTGCTGTTATTTCCCCATCTTGCACTTGTTTGGGTATCTGCAAATTGTGTTGAGGGCGGTATCTCTTAAAGGACAGATTCAGCGGGGCGTAAAATATATTATGTTGCTTTCGGCGTGACTGCTAAGCGTCACTAAAACCTCAAGGGACCGTTGAAAAGGAAGCCCACTAACGACATGCTTTCTGAGCTCGAACACTCTCAAACCGCCGTTGCGCCAGCAGTTCTGAACGACGCCTATGCTGTCCTGTGTGACACTCCCTGCTCCACCTAATCTCGTTCCTAAGCACAGTTTATATAGTTTAGTGTGGTTGCACCGCATCCGTGTGCTCGTGCTAGGAAAGGTAAATTTTTTACAGCTTCAACTTTCGGTTACGGGAGTTATTTGGGAAGAGTGGTTTACCATGGTGATCTTTGCAACGAAGGGTTTGACGCTTTTCTCAGAAGCTGTGTGCAATATCCTGTTGCAGCGTGACGCTCGTCCACTTTGTAGCCAGCCGAGTACTTTTGACGAGTGCACCCTCTTTCTCACGAGAAACTGTTGGCAGATTCCACCACCGGTTCGCATTGCCACTTCTCAAATTACTTCACCTTCTTATATTTCTCGTCGCATGTTTACAATCGAATGAGCAACAGCACTGAGACTACAGCACGTCAGTAGGCTCTAGACTCTACACTCGTGAAGGTATCGACTGATTAGACTGATTGATTAATTCAGTCAGTGACATGAGCGACAAAAACCAAATCAGTTCATGTCACCGACTGAATACGATGTCACCAACCGAATACCAATTAATTCAGAAAACTCTCTCACCTCGCCCATCACATATATAAATAATAATTTATTGCGGTGGGGGGCGACGTATATTACCGCCAGAAGTTAAGGATATATAATTATATATATGATTTATGGTATATATAATTTATATAACATATTTGCTTGAAATTTCTTGGCGCATGATAAGGAGGGGGTGGGAGGTGGGGGGGGTATTGGGGGAGGGGGAGCCAGAGGAATGGGGCAGCGGTGGCTCCCCCCTCCCCCTCCCAATACCCCCCCTCCCAACGCTTCCACCTCGTGAACCCCCCCCACGAAACGCTTCCCCGCTACCCCACTACCCCAACCCCCACACCTCCCCCACCCCCCCCTCTTTATCGCGAAGCGCCAAGAAATTTCAAGCAAATATGTTATATAAATTATATATACCATAAATCATATATATAATTATATATCCTTAACTTCTGGCGGTAATATTAATATACGTCGCCCCCCACCGCAATAAATTATTATTTATATATGTGATGGGCGAGGTGAGAGAGTTTTCTGAATTAATTGGTATTCGGTTGGTGACATCGTATTCAGTCGGTGACATGAACTGATTTGGTTTTTGTCGCTCATGTCACTGACTGAATTAATCAATCAGTCTAATCAGTCGATACCTTCACGAGTATCCTCTTACCTGTCGCTGTCCGTCGCGTGTGACGCTCAGAGTGACACGAGATCGGGTGGATGGACATGGACAGATCGGATGTAGCACGTGACACTCCCACAAGTCAGAGCCTCCGGACGCTGCGATTTTCTCCCAGTTTATCGATTTTTTTAAATTTTCTGTGGTAGTCCGGAGGAGTCCGTTACGAGCTGCTTTCCATTGCTTTGGGTCGAGAATCGCGCGATCGGCCGCGCAGCGGCCGAAGCTCGTAACCTCTGGCTTGCGAGAGTAGATCGGATGGGACATGTTAGATGTTTGATGTTATGTTTATGATACGAGGTGACATGACATGACATGACACAGTAGACAGTTGTGAGTTGAACATTAAAAATTAGTAAATATAATTTGAGTGCCTGACAAATGCAGTCATAAGGCGTTGAAGAATCTATAATTAACGCCACTAGAAAACTGATGGATCCCGTGCTTTCGGTTCCCGACCGGTTGTACGTCACCCTGCCTGTCCCCGCGTGCGCGAGGCTAAGAATCCCCCGTTAATTTTTTATGAAGGCCTCATACAAGGGCGTATATTGCCCTTTGACACCGAGTGCATCTTTCCCCCCACTGCAGGAGGAGCAGTAAATCTTCTAGATCATGATGATCCGGCCTTTTTTTAAGGTGTAATGTGATGGGAACGGAGATATATATGATAATGTTCATGGAGAGACAGACTTTCGCCCCCCCCCATAACTGGGGGTGACTGTCTCTTCCTGTGTCACACCTCGCCCTGTGGTGTCACTTGCATCTTGCCAGCTGACCGATAATAAAACACCCAAGTTATTTTATTATCTCATCTTAGACTGCGAAACCACCCGAGCATCTCGTCCCAGCTTCACAGAGTTTGTGGAGAGTGTAAAAACACGCATATAACCCACCGTTGTCCGTTATATCCACCGTTTATTTCACCGTCTCTGTCAGGTTATGGGCCTCACCACTGGCGAGTTTGCTCACGCTTTCGGATTCTTTGATCCCGTACCTTGTGCGGTAACTATCCCGCTTTTCACCAAATTCGGCTGAGCACCTTCGTCCTCTTTGCCGCCATCTTCACCCCGCGTCCCCCTTGGCACCGGGAAATTATTCGAGCACCTTGTCCTCGACCACATCAACCTTCATTCTCGACTACGTCGTCCCCATCTATTTCACTTTACGCTCTGGCCAGCAGCACCTCAACAGCAGCAAAATTGGCTTATCGCACGACATTTTTGACGTCACCACCGTCTTCCCCGCGGGAATCTACCCCAGATTGCCTTTTCCATCGTTCGATTTGGTTATTTTTAGCGAAAGTTACGTTTTCGCTTGGGAACCCTAAGTGTTGGGCTCCAGATTTTACAGCTTACAGCGGCCATGGCTTCGTGTCGTCAGCGTGCCCGCATTTCTGCAGTTACCTCCGCGCTGCACGTGATTCGACGACGAGAGCTTACCCATGGCTACGATTTGGTGGTGTCTGGTGGTGCTCATGCACCAGACACCAAAATCGAGTCCATCAACCACATCGTCAACATGAGCTTTGACCACTCGGCGAGCTCACCCCGCAGCATCCTCCACTCTTCCCTCCACCCTGCGTGCCCCTTGGCCATTGCCTGGTGGTGTTTGCAGGTGTTGCATCCCTCATCCCACCACTTTTCCTCTCTGTTTTCGCACTTGTGTGCGGCAGAGTGGAGCCACACCGCATTTTCCACCTTCGCCCCCCTCGGGGTGTCCACGTCCCCGCACTCGCTATGTTGGTACCACACATCGTCGCACCGCATCGCGTGGGCGTTGGATGACGACGTCCTGGCGGCGCTCGACTTCGTCCACCATCGAGACCTACGCCGCCGTCCACCCTCGATTACTTGGGCTAGATTCGCTGGCTGGCCCGTGGGAGTAGTCATCCCCACAGCACATGCATGGGCATAAGCCCCTAGAGCACGCATCTAGAGACCAGCGCGGCGGAGCCACTCTAGCTGGGTTGAAAAAGACCTCTTAGGGTCTCAAAAGATGCTTGTTTCTTAGGGTTTTGCCTCTGTGGCCAACCGTAGGATGCTAGCCCCGGCCTTGGCTAGCTTGCATCGTGACACCTCACGCCTTCGGGGTGAGGTGGTGTCATGGAGAGACAGACTTTCGCCCCCCCCATAACTGGGGGTGACTGTCTCTTCCTGTGTCACACCTCGCCCTGTGGTGTCACTTGCATCTTGCCAGCCGACCGATAATAAAACACCCAAGTTATTTTATTATCTCATCTTAGACTGCGAAACCACCCGAGCATCTCGTCCCAGCTTCACAGAGTTTGTGGAGACTGTAAAAACACGCATATAACCCACCGTTGTCCGTTATATCCACCGTTTATTTCACCGTCTCTGTCAAATGTAACTTATATATGTCACGGTCCCCCGGAACGAACGAAGCTGGACAGCGGAGGTCCCGGAGGTCACAACAAACTAAGATGAGATAATAAAATACTTAGGTTGTTTTATTATCGTAGAGCGAACGCGAACACACGGACAGGCAAGATGCAAGTGACACCATAGGGCGAGGGGTGACACAGGAAGAGACAGTCACCCCCAATTTATGGGGGGGCAAAAGTCTATCTCCCCGTGACACCACCTCACCCCGAAGGCGTGAGGTGCCACGACGCAAGCCTACAGTTGCCCTCGGTTCTTCGGTTCCTCTGTTCTACAGTTGCCTGCTTGCAGGATTACAGCGGTCTCATGCCATTGTCATTATTCTAAGCGTAAATGTTATATTATTGTCTATGGACACTCCCATTGTGAGCCTATTGACTCAGTGGCTGCAGTAGCTAGGGGGTAGCTAGGGGTAGCTAGGGTAGCTCTGCGGAGCGGAGCTAAGTCAAATAACTGGATGTTATGTGTCACAGTGCAGCGAGCGAAGCGAGAGGTGCTGTGTCACATAACTCAGGTTATGTGACGGTCCGGAGAGAAGGCACCACTACGTGGTATAAGGTTTCGAACTCTGTTTGAGTTCGGCTCCGTTTCAGTTTGATTTGTTTCGAAGAAGGGTGTTTTCTGCAGGTGTGATTTTTATTTTGGAATTTTATTACGTATTCTGAAGCGATTGTTCAATTCTGTAAGTATGGATGAGTTTTCCGACGCTCAGTTAGTGGAAAAGATCGCGCTCGTGAAAGCGTCCAATGAGTATAAAGTTTATAAAGAGAAGCTTTCCGCTGTGATCCCGAATTTGTCCGAGAGCGACAGAGCAGTTCAGTCCTATCTTGCGGCTTTGATTTGTGAGCAGCGCAGTAGGGCAACGCAAGAGGCGGGGGACGCAGTTTTACAATCCGTGAGGGCGGTAGAGCCCACTAGAAGAGGGCTACAACGTTGTTTCTCGGTTATCGGGCGGTTTCCTTCACTCGAAGGCAGGTGGTTCAAGAGTAGAAGATTTATCGTGTAAACGTCTGTTCGAGAATATTGACAAGGTAGCGATTCGGTGTTGTTCGAAGCTAAGGCACAGTTGGATTGTTTAGTGTCACAGCCATAGTCGTTTTCCGAGGAGCAACTCTCAACGTTGAAGAGGGCGCGAGCGACGTTGGAGGATGGTATCGCTTGGGTAGAGGAACGCGCGCAAATTATCCACGTCGCTTTTCAGTTCGGATGGCAAGTTGCAAAGGAATTCGATGAGGAACCGATAGTTCACATTGAAGAGGACCAAAAGCGCCTTAAACAGGCGAAAAAGATGGTAGCTACGAAGCAAGCCGACAGGGCAAGTGCTGGGAGGCCGTGAAGGCGTGCTTCAATTAGAGGGAGCAGAGAGCGGCTTCAAGCCCTCTAGGGAATGTTTCCCAGCAATGTTCACGTTGCTAATTCCTGGCGTATTGCTTTGGAGGATCTTGGCTTATCGCCTTGTTAGCTTGGCTTATCGCCATAAAGTAATTTAAGCGTGTTGTTTCGCTTTTCAGTCGGCGTATTGCCACCGTCAAAATGAGGGGAATACAAGTACCGGTGTAAGCGTTGACTTTGCCTAAGGTGACTACTTTACCGGTAATATGAATATGGGTTGTGGTAATACCGGGTAATTTACCGGTAATACCCATACTGGTAAATTACTACCATTTGAGATTACCGTGACTGTTAACAAGCGTTTTTTAAGAAAGAGTGGGGTAATACCTGGTAATTTACCGGTAATACTTATACCGGTAATTTACCAAAAATAATACCTAGTCACCTTAACTTTGCCAGGCTTATCGCCGGGGCTCTTTGCTGGAGTTGAGATCCGCAACTTCAAAATTACTTAGGCGTGAAGCCACTCCGACGTGTTGTCGAAAATTGTTGCCGATCGCGGCTGAGGTGTACGTAGCATGTCTATTGCGTTTGGTTCATACCGATCGTTGGTTACAACGAATGCCGAGGCGAATGTTCAAAGCAGGATCATACGTTCGCGTGCTCAATGTCCGCTGAGTTCAAGTCAAGATGGGTTGCATTTTTTGCACCGATGATTAGTGGTTGGTGTTTTCATGTTGGAGCTTGGCATGTTTTCACGTCTTTCAATTAGATCTTTGTTGAGTCTCCGAGATCCTAGTCTTGCTCTACGGATGTGATTACTGGGTAGCTAGGGTAGTTAGGGGGGTACTGTAGTGTAGGAGTGTCGCATAACTGGATGTTATGTGTCACAGTGCAGCCGCGAGCGAAGCCGCGAGAGGTGCTGTGTCACATAACTCCGGTTATGTGACAGTCCGGAGAGAAGGTACCACTACGTGGTATAAGGTTTCGAACTCTGTTTGAGTTCGGCTCCGTTTCAGTTTGATTTGTTTCGAAGAAGGGTGTTTTCCCCGCCCACCTCCCTTGCTCAAGCTTTTGCTTTCTGTTGGCCTTTTGGGTAAGGTTTCCGCATCATCATTTCCATGCGGTTGCTGGGAGTTTAGTGTTTATGCTCTTGTTCATTTCCAGGTTTTTGGCTTGTTTTCTTCATGAGCTTTGTGCACACTGCAGGCTATCTGATGGTTCGTGCGGTGTGTAGTTTCACCCTTCCGAGATCCTAGTCTTGCTCTACAGATGTGATTACTGGGTAGCTAGGGTAGTTAGGGGGGTACTGTAGTGTAGGAGTGTCACATAACCATGGTTTACAAACCGTGGTTTCGGGGAACGTGACACGCGATCAGCATATCCCCCGCCACCCAGGCGCCACCAGGCGGAATATTCGGGGGAATATTGCGAAACCGTGGTTTCGCAATCCATGCGATGGTTTCGCGGAACCATGGTTTACAAAGTAGCCACTAAATGTAGCCATGAACTTCTCATTACACACGCTTTGCTTTGTTTATGTTTGATTGATGGTTTGATGGCTTCTTCGAACTTCTCTCTGTGGGGAATAATTCGGTATTAGTATAGGGCCAATTTTACTAATCCGTAGCAGTGCCTTAAACGGCGCCGAAAACGTCTATGCGTGCCGAATATCGCAGTATATTTTCTTCTCGGCGGCAATGTCCAACACAATCGTTTCGCACGCCTCTTTTAGCTTTAGCCCTGCTCTCCCATTTTATTAAGGCGTCTTGTCAAGGTGCGACTCGACTCTTTCGAAAGAGTGGTGTCAGGGTAGTTCGCTGCTCCCATGACTGTATGAAACATTCGTTGCATAGCTCACAGCAAAAGCATTTGAAGTCGAGCATCACGAGCGGATCGGCTGCCAGTTCTTGACTGCAGCTGTCAAATATGTAGAAAATTCTTTTGTTCGTTGAGAAGTCAGTGCCGCATAAACCCGCATTTACTTTAGGGTTTTATTCCAGTCTTGCGTTGCGTGTACATGTTGTGATCCATGCCTATGCTAGAATAAAGCACCCGTTATCCCTTCCTAAGCATCCCGTCCTAAGCGCTCGATGGTCGCTCCATATTTTATTTGTCATATAACGACATCGAGCGCTTAGGACGGGATGCTTAGGAAGGAATAACGGGTGCATTATTATGCTAGAGATATCCGTGAAGCTTTGAAATACATATTTTTGGTTACTTTGTGCGGCCGGAAGCCTCGCATACCATCCTTTGTACCCTTGACGTGAGCATCTGCGTACGCGAAACTCCATATTCTTTGCATTCGCAAACCGCAACTAAGCGGGGCATGTTTATGTTTGATTGAGCACACATACTGCGCAGTCTTTCGTACTCCTTGGCGCCTTTCAGATTCTGTCATCGATTTTGAGATCCGCGCAAGAACATGGCTCAAAGTGCTGGATGCTTAGGCTAAGCACTAAGGTGCAACGGGGGTTGCTTTCACACCTGACATGACCAGGTAAGCCTTGTAGTGTCGAAAACTATGTGCAAGAAGATGCGGGCACGTTTTTCGGAAAGCCGCTTTATACTTTCACTGCAAATGAGACTTTGATAAGGACTAAGTATCAATGCGACGTCGGCTATCAGTGTGTGCCGTGCGCGGCGGCTTATGGTGGTTATGTACACTGTAAGAGCCTCTCTTGCCCCAACCCAAAACCTCTTTCCCTCCGGACCCCTGAACGAGTTTCAATCATGCGGGATGAGCTTGCATCACTTGGTGGATTCTTTTCCCGAAATTTTGCGTAAAGTACCTTCCGTGATGCATGATATGTAGATTTGACAGGGTAATACAACTTGTAACAGTTCGAAAGTCTCGCACTCCAAGCCGAGCACACCTCTCTTGTCGTCGGTGTCTCCACAGATCCTGCCCCCTTGCCAGCCGTCTGCTTTGCGCGCTGATGATGCCGTCACCTTTCTTCCCACTTCCTCTTATCTCTTCTCGTGACTCTGAATTGGCAGCTGGACTAGCTAGGGTTTGGACACAACACCTCGCAGGAAGCATCTCTCCCAGACAGCCATGCGGCGACGGCGCCCTGTCATAGTTGTTGCGATACCTGCTTGCCTGCCTCGAGTTCTGTGTGCGCTGTGTGGTCATGCAGTGGATGCTTGCTACGACAATTCCGTGAGCGATGCCGGTATGGATGGTGTATGCATCCCATGTCTTGTCGGAGACTACTGTCCCCAAGGAACTATTAACAGGTTTCCGCCACGAGCAGCCCCTTTTCCCGTTTCCCCATGGTATGCAAGTGAAGTGCGCCCTTAGACGTTTGTACGGCGAGGCGGACTGTATTGGCTCTCATGCTATCAGATGTATTTGCATCACATATATGGTGTGCACCGCTTGCGAACTCTCTCAAGGAGAGAGCGTGTGTATGTTTCGGTACAATATCGCCACTTCGTCTTCTTATAATAACTTGTGTAACGCGTCGCTACTGGGAGACGAAGATAACGTTGATCGTCGGATTTAGGACGCATCGATGAAGCAGTCACTTTTAGCTTACTTGACAGCTTTATGCTGCTATGCGCGCTTCGACCTTTTGAAAATATAATTTGCATATTCCACGTTCTGAGCACCACACCTGAAACCGACAGTATCCATGAATGTGTTCCATTATGTTTGCTCACCACTGCTCGATGTGCGTTAACTGTGGTGCTACGCCGCGGGCCTAAGGCTCAAGTCCAGCTGGGCTTCAACGGCAGGCTGAGCTGGCTGTTGCAAACGCAGCGCCAACAGAAGACCGGGACGCCTATAGCCTCCTGCAGTTCCAACAGGGGCTCCGCGGCGGCAGGGTCAACAGGGGCTCCGCGGCGGCAGGGTCAACAGGCCCGCGGCGGGTGGTCACAGGCCCGCGGCGGCAGGGTCAACAGGGGCCCGCGGCGGCAGGGCTTGGGCTCCGCGGCGGCAGGTCAACAGGCTCCCGCGGCGGCAGGGTCAACAGGGGCTCCCGCGGCGGCAGGGTCAACAGGCTCCGCGGCGGCAGGGCTCCGCGGCGGCAGGGTCAACAGGGGCTCCGCGGCGGCAGGGTTAACAGGGGCTCCGCGACGGCAGGGTCAACAGGGGCTCCGCGGCGGCAGGGTCAACAGGGGCTCCGCGGCGGCGCTTGTTGCATACTGTTTTACCTTGCTGTGGTTGCGATCACCACGGTGGAATCCGCTCCCACGTTCGAAGAGTTGAGTTGTGGACCGGGGTATGCTCAGGTTCGGCTTGAGCACGGGGGTGCTTTGCCCTGACGGCAAGATCTGCACTGCCAGAGCTGTCTCTGGCTCCTACCGCAATGGACGATACTATGTGAGAATCGGGTATCAGACAGATCAATGCAAGGAGGGGCACATGTGTAGTGCTGGGACTGCAGAATATGGGAATTTTACGTCTTGCCAGGTAGGCTCCTCCAAGTAAGACAGCGGAATGCAAACAACGCCACGTGTGTAGTGCTGGCACTGCCAGAAAGTGGCATTTTTACATCTTGTGCGCTAGGCTCCCCAAAATGTCCCGCCATTCGATTTCCTGGAATTTGAACTGGTTGCCAGATCAAATCAAACATCCAGCGAATGTTGCAATAGGTCACCGCCTCGATGCACTCATCCAGACAGGGCCGTCTCTACAGTCCAAAGTTTGGCAGGGACACGCACCTTCAGTTGGGTGTAGGCCCGTCTCCGGTGCAGTAATTACTGAACCCTAGCCTCTGAACCCTAGCCTGGAGCCTTCTTTCCCACTGGTCTCAATTGTGAAGGCTATCATCTCTCAGGTGCACTGGCCTCCTATTGTAAACCCTGCGAGGACTCACCCTCGCCAGCAACAACAAATATGGGCAGTGCGCCAGTCCCTTCCCCTGAAACCACCCTGCCGCGAGGATTCACCCTGGATATCAGCCAAATACGGCACCAACTTCATCTTTGAAACCCTGCTGCGATTAATCGCCCTTGAATTTCGACAACAACAGTGGGCACTCATGTGTCACGTTCAAAATCTGACACAACCGATTCCCTCCGACATCGAGCGGTTAAGCTGCTTGATGCTTGAGTATCACAAGAAGTGACGTGGATGTCCGCCAAAAACTCGGTCAGGACTTAAATTTCATTTTTCAAGCCCTACGTTGAGAAATATACCCTCGCAACAGCAGCTAAAACCAGTCGATACTCATGTCTCGGTGTTACCCTCCACACTAGGGATTCATCCCATAGTGCAAAAACAATTCCGGTGGTTTCTGTTGTCTCATCTTGTGAAACCCTAAACCAAAGACCTATCCTGAGACCGAAATCTCTCTTTCTCCTCAAGGCGCGCGTCCTCTCCTGCACACGCAGATCTGGCTGTACAGCGCACCCGCTAAGTTCCTGGCGTCGTGAAATAACAGTTTGTATCATCGTGGTACAGAAACACAATATCAGCGACCATATCAGCGACCATATCAGCGAAGAGCTTTCTCTATGGGCAGAGTTCAGAGCCTCGGCAAAAGCGGTGTCGCAGTGCGATGTGGACAGTCCTCGGGGGAAGTGCTGGGCAAGGAACACAGCTCACACGCCTCAAACGGGGGGTATCTGTGGAACTTGAACAAAGGGCACAGATCGTGAGAAATGTAATTCTACGCCTTATCGCCGTGCTGAGTAGCATGGCGACGGCGCGTTTAATCAGTTTATCATGTTCGGTCTAGCTTCTGGGTCTCAAGGCTCTCATATTGTGGCTGACGTTAGGATAGCGTGGGAGGGGTCCGGGGGATCCAGTATGTTCTGATTGAAGCGCTGCGAGACTATCGCCCGGACGAGGACATTCCGGGCAACGACCCCACAGGCTATTACTGTGGCGCTGGTAGGGCTCTCCTACCTGTTCTGTGTTTGCACCACCTATTGTCATCTTTGAGGCGGCAGCCAGCGGCAGCCCATGCACATCGCGAGGCGAGCTTGCTGGCAAATTGTGAATCTTGGTCCGGCCATGGGAGGGCTGATAAGGCAGAGCTGTACTGCCAAGAAGTAATGCCCACAAGTATCAGTCATTCTAGGGCTCCGCCCTCGGGTCACTGGAGTGAATCCCTGTGGCACTCTGACTCTCTGTGACCTGGACCCGTGGATCAATCGCGATGAACATGGCATTAGTGTCCCCTGGTTGCGAGTCGAGGGCCCACGTCGAAGGAAAAGTTAGCCCATTCCACTTGTTCCTTGCGAGGCCGAGGTGCATAGCTTGGGTGTGGGACGCATGGCAAGAAGGCGGAGCGTTTAAGGCCTTTCCTATTTACATGTGTTTGCATGTATGAGCAGCTAACATCTGAGCGGCTGCTGCCAACTTACTGCATCTGCTTACAGCCAGTATATTGTATGAGACCGCCCGGGCGTTGGTGGGCAGGCACCTCTGGCTACGAGTATTTGGCCAGCTCACCAGAGCATTTCTTCCAAGAATGTCGGAAGGGCCGATACTGCCCCACCTCAGAGGTATGCGCCCCGAGATCGACGCAAGGGTGGTGATGCAGTACCCTTTCACATCTCAAAGTGTCGTCAGTCATAAGCAACGTCTTGGCACGTGCGGGCGTGTGAGTACCCGCAGCTGCGTCTGGCACATCCGAGCTCCTTGTTGCGCCAGCGGGCTGCAGCGCTCTTGGAGAAGTGCGCTGTGCTGGATCGCGGGTTGGCTTCACCTGCGGCGGCCTGCGGGGACGAGGCATCTTCTGTGCAAGCAAGCTGTGCGCTGCAGGTGCAAGGCCATCTGTCTATCTGTCTATCTGTCTGAGCTTTCTCTCTTTCTCTCTCTGTGGTAGGGTCCGCTTACTCCGTTACCCGAGGACCAACATACGATATCGCGTGTTGGGCAATGAGCGGCGCATACTATCATCCATGCTGCTTTGCATTCGGTTTGAGATGTGTCGAAGTAGGTGGTATCATGTCACGGCCCTGCCCTATTCCTAAATGCTTCTCATTTCCATTAGGATGGTGGTGGGCTGCCTTTTGTCGACGGCCTCGTGCCGTTCAGTGTGTGTGGTAGGGCGGCTTTTGTCGGCGGGCCTCGTGCCATTGAGTGTGTGCAACCCTGTGAACGATCCCGCACTACCTGTGCATCTTGACTCAGCTGCCAGGCCAGTCCGCGAGCTTCCCGAGGCAGTGCCACCTTCTTCACTGCCTCTGAACGGCGGTCCCTGACGCGCTGATGGGGGCCTGTGTCCGGCGTGATGGTTGCAGGAGAGTTACATCTGTCCGAGTGGCCACTACTGCAAGCTCATGGTGAGCGAACCTACAGCGTGCCCGAGTGAGTCCCGCCTTCTGCTCGCCCGGCCGGCGCTCGGATCCCCTCCTGGCGTCCCGGAACTCAGGGTGCTGCGGAGAGTAAAAAGGGGGGGGGGGGAGAGTGAAGACAAACTTCTGCCTGCATGCTTGGACTGTGAATTGCGGTTTGGTGCACGCTGCTTTGCGTCAGTGATTGGAGCTCTTGTTGCGCTCTGGCTGGTGTGGTGTCTGGTGTGGTGGCTGGGCCTTTGCGCGCTCCTCATTCCCTTTCAACGTCACAGACTCGGGTGCTTTCGTTGTTGCGAGCGAGAGGCAGCAGGCAGGGGGTGCATCCGCGCTCTATACCATCCCTTGATGTTTTTGGGGAGCCCTTCGGTGCCAGCTGTCGATTTCGCTTAGTTTCCCTTCATCCTCCATGCCGGCAATGCTAAGTGAGCCGGCGGGAAGCGTGCCACCAGAGCACCCTTCTCCATGCCACTCAGGTGTTGGTGCTTCACATCAACACCCGAGACATGACACACGAACACCTAAGACATGACACACGAACACCTAAGACATGACACACGAACACCTAAGACATGACACACGAACACCTAAGACATGACACACCAACACCTAAGACATGACACACCAACACCTAAGACATGACACACCAACACCTAAGACATGACACACCAACACCTAAGACATGCCACACCAACACCTAAGACATGACACACCGGACAGCCATTCAATGTCTACAGGCCATGCTGTACTAGACGCCGCCGTCTTTACAGTGCTCTCTGCACGGATTGCACAGCCCCTTGCCCTGCTCGTGCGCGCTTCTTTCCTCCAATGGGGTGCTGGTGGGTCGGCCTTAGTCAGCGCGCCTCACGCTGTTGGGTGTGTATGTGGGGGAGCAATGGCGACTGGGTTGAGGATGGTGCTTATTGCAAAGAGCTGAAGTGGTGGGTGGCGGGGTGGAATTTGACGAAAATGGTGTTTGTGGGGTTGGGAGGGATGAGGGCTACAGGCGGCGGAGCGGAGTGCAACGAGACTGGGCTGGAAGTGCCGCCCCCGGCGCTCCCCAGAACCATCATGCTGGTTGTGTTGTTCATTGTGTTCTGGGCGGTAGGCACCATTATTGACAAGGTGTATGCGAGAGTCAGGTTTGCCCGCACCTCCGCTGCTCATCCTGGTTTGCCTTCACGGGATGCTGAGCACACGCAATACTCTTCAGCTCGGTGCTTGCGAGGGCCCATGCTGCCGCGTTCCTCTCCGCAGGTGGCCGAATCCTTGTTCGGATAAACAATTTTGGGATTTAGTTTGTTTGAAGTTTGGAGTCCGTTCCATGCCTTCTTTTTCCTTTGCGAGCTGCCCCCTTGTCCGCCTCGCGGTAAGACCGGTGGGGTGTGGGATGTTTGCAGAGGCATGAAGGCGGCATACATAGGGCAGAGGATCCACCTAGAGCAAATGCGCAAGAAGCTGAAAGACCAGGTGCTCCACACAATGCTCCCGGTCAATCTCTCCGTCCACCCTCGTACTGTAGGAGGCGGCTGTAACCCTCATACTTAACAGATTATGTGAAGCTACTTATGGATCATAAACTTATGGACACAAGGTTCTATATTATGTATCATATCTGACTAGCTAGATAGGAACCGCTATTTAGCTCTTAGGAACTATGTCCAGACTTACAACATATACTTGCAGTAAGAATTAGGATATATTGACTTTTGCCGTTGACAGCGGTAATTACTCTAGAAAACTCAATTGTTTCTTTGGCCTTGGCCATTACTTATTCACTCAACTCTCTGAGTTAATCCTAGTCAGCATGGCCAAGTCCCATCAACCTATCAGGTGCTTCTACTACAGTATTATGCAGTATGAGGTGTCAGTATTTCTGTATGACACATTATCACACAATACAACAGTACTGTGTACTCCCACGAAGGGGGGTCCTTTCCTCGACGGGTCTCTTGTGCCAACGCATTAATACTGTGAGGCGCGTATGACACTGCCGGCATGTATGACACTGCTAAGTCATCCGTGCATGACGCTGCATGTTGTCCTAGCACACTTGCCATGGGAGGTTGGTTGCACGTAGGGTGATGCGTGGGAGGGAGGGGGATGCCGTGGACGGCTCAGATCTTCCAAGGAATGAAGGGCAACGTACAAGCGCCGGTGCCAGGCATCCGAAAGTGCGCTCAGCCACTCACCATTGAATTCACGGAGCTCCGAATGGTGATGAGTAATCTAACGGTGCTATATCGCCGACGCCACGTATCCCCCCCTTAAAGAATGCCAAATATTAGACGAGAGACGTGCCTGGATGGCGATACCTTGGCGGTGATGACATGTTGGGCGATACCTTGGTGGTGATGACATGATGGCGATACCATAATGATGATGACATGATGGCGATACCATGATGGTGATGACGTGATGCCGATACCACAACGGTGATGACATGCTGGGCGATACCACGGCGGTGATGACATGCTAGGCGATA
Organism: Cymbomonas tetramitiformis; assembly: GCA_001247695.2. Taxonomy (NCBI): domain Eukaryota; kingdom Viridiplantae; phylum Chlorophyta; class Pyramimonadophyceae; order Pyramimonadales; family Pyramimonadaceae; genus Cymbomonas; species Cymbomonas tetramitiformis. The sequence goes on along the minus strand of LGRX02018475.1, from coordinate 1,168 downwards.
CCACGGCGGTGATGACATGATAGTGATACCATGATGGTGATGACATGCTAGGCGATACCACGGCGGTAACGGTCTAATGATGATGCCGTGCTTGCGCGGGCACGATGATAACCAATGACTGAGCATGCCTCACATCGAAAGGCGCGGCATGACCTCGGTGAATTGCGCACGCTGTGTGACTTGGCCACACCGCCGCACGCTGTGAGCTGGTTTGAGCTGGTTTGATCTCCGCCCTGCCATTCACGGCCCTTCCTGAGCCCTCGATCTTGGGTGCGCAGGTGCTCGATGGAGTCAGTGGCTGCTTTGAGCACTCGCAGCTGACAGCGGTGATGGGGCCTTCCGGTGTGTTCTCCTCACTCTCCGGGCTTTGTAGTGCGAGGTCGCATGGGGCCTAGGGGCATGGTCTCATTGCTGATGTTGCTCGCCTATTGCGGCGGTGCTGGATTGTGGTACTGGCATGACACCGCGGCCATGCGCACCCTAAAACCCTAAACATGTTGGCAGGGTGCAAATCGGATCTTTTGCCTTGGCGCCGAGGAGGGCGCTCTTCGCCTTGGCGCCGAGGAATGCATTCCACAAAGTGTCACTGCCCTCTTCGGCTCGATGACTGATACATTCGCCATCCACAAAGTGTCACTGCCCTCTTCGGCTCGATGACTGATACATTCGCCATCCACAAAGTGTCACCAGTTTCTTCGGCTCGAAGGACTGATACGCTACATTCGCCATCCACAAAGTGCCACTGCCTCTTCGGCTCGAAGGACTGGCTACATTCGCCATCCACAAAGTGCCACTGCCCTCTTCTCGGCTCGATGACTGATACATTCGCCAATCCACAAAGTGTCACTGCCTCTCGGCTCGATGACTGATACATTCGCCATCCACAAAGTGTCACCGTCTTCTTTGCTTGATGACTGATACATTCGCCATCCACAAAGTGCCGCTGATTTCTTCGGCTCTGATGAATTGATACATTCGCCATCCAAAGTGTCATCGCTCCTTCGGCTCGATGACTGATACATTCGCCATCCACTAAATGTCATCGCCTTGTTTGGCTTGATGACTGATACATTCGCCATCCACAAAGTGTCATCGCCCTCTTCGGCTCGATGACTGATACATTCGCCATCCACAAAGTGTCACTGCCCTCTTCGGCTCGATGACTGAT
>LGRX02018474.1:0-11851 GCA_001247695.2 Cymbomonas tetramitiformis | reverse complement strand
AGGAGCATTTTTCAAAAGTAGATTTGGACAACCGAGCCGCCCGTGGCGGGCATTTTGGTGCTAGGGGGTAGGGGTGGCGCGAGCAGCGCCTAGATGCAGATTGTCGGGGAACTTATCTGATACAGGGTCGGAGACAGGTGGAGCTGTGCATATGAATGTGTGAAAAGCTGCATGGCGAGTTAGGAGCATTTTTCAAAATCCGATTTCGGCAACCGAGCCGCCCGTGGCGGACATTTTGGTGCGTGGGGGTAGGGGTGGCGCCAGCAGCGCCTAGATGCAAATTGTCGGGGAACTGATCTGATACAGGGTCGAAGACAGGTGGAGCTGTGCATATGAATGTGTGGGGGGCTGCATGGGGAGTTAGGAGCATTTTTCAAAAGTAGATTTGGACAGCCGAGCCGCCCGTGGCGGGCATTTTGGTGCGTGGGGGTAGGGGTGGCGTCAGCAGCGCCTACATAACACATACAGTTGTCGGGCAACTGAACAGGGTTTGAACACAGCAGGATCTGATATTATAGGTTCGGAGACATGTGGAGCTGTGCATATGAATGTGTGGGGGGCTGCATGGGGAGTTAGGAGCATTTTTCAAAGGTAGATTTGGACAACCGAGCCGCCCGTGGCGGGCATTTTGGTGCGTGGGGGTAGGGGTGGCGTCAGCCACGCCTACATACAATTGTCGGGGAACTGAACAGGTTTTGAACACAGCGATATCTGATGTAGGTTCGAAAACAGGTGGAGCTGTGCATATGAATGTGTGGGGGGCTGCATGGGGAGTTAGGAGTATTTTTCAAAAGTAGATTTGGACAACCGAGCCGCCCGTGGCGGGCATTTTGATGCGTGGGGGTAGGGGTGGCGCCAGCAGCGCCTAGATGCAAATTGTCGGGGAAGTGATCTGATACAGGGTCGAAGACAGGTGGAGCTGTGCATCTGAATGTGTGGGGGGCAGCATGGGGAGTTAGGAGCATTTTTTATTGTAAGCATTCAGGTGATCAATAATCATATTTTGATGTCGGGTATCCACAGTGTGTCTTTGATAGGGAGATAGGCAAATGGCAGCATGTGAGTGAGACTGTGTGGTTATGTGTTTGTCTCAGGTACTACGGTATGGAAGATGCGACATTACAAACAGAGTTAATGGGATTCGTGAATACAGACATGTTCGGGCATTCAGAGTTCCGACCGCCACAAAAGGAGATCTGTACATCTGCCTTAGCACAACATGACCTTTTAGCGGTGCTAGCCACTGGATCTGGGAAAAGTTTGTGCTACCAGTTGCCTGCGATTTTATCACGAGGGGTGACAATAGTTGTTCAGCCGTTACTAGCCCTGATGGAGGATCAAGTGCGTAGTTTAATAGAAAAGGAAGTGCCAACCGTTATGTTCACGGGCGGTTGCTCGAGTAATGAGAAGAGGGCGATTTTACATGCTTTGAAGGAGCAAACGATTAGAATTTTGTATGTCACACCGGAGTCATTGATGACGGACACGGAGCTGCGGGCGGTATTAAGTGCTCTACATGGGTCGGGCCACTTGGCTAGATTTGTTATTGATGAGGCTCATTGTATCAGTCAATGGGGGCATGATTTTCGCCCAGAGTATGGCCGCCTGAGAGAGCTTCGAGATACATATGGAGGTGTTCCCTTCAGTGCGTTCACCGGCACGGCCTCAAAAAAGACGACAAAAGATATCATTAAAACGTTGAGACTAGACCAGGTTGACAAGTTCATGGGCTCTAGTCGGAGAACGAACTTGAATATTTCAATCATTGAAAAGAAAGAAGGGATGGTCATTGTGAACGAGGGCGAGGCAGCGGTATCGGAATCGTGGGCACACGTTCGTAGTTTCATCATCGAACAAAATGAAAGAGATGGGACGGGAACATCGGGTATAGTGTACTGTAACACAAAGGAGCAATGTGAGAAATTAGCAACTTGGCTCACGACACAACAAATTCTAGCTGGATATTTTCATGGGGATCTGCAAGATTTCGAGCGGTCCGAAGTGTACATGAGGTGGATGCAAGGGGCGACCAAGGTAGTGGTAGCGACAACGGCTTTCGGGATGGGAATTGATAAAGCGGATGTGCGGTGGATTGTGCATCACTCAATGGCGCATTCACTTGATGGGTACGTTCAAGAGATCGGACGAGCGGGTAGAGATGGAAATGATAGCACATGTTTGTTGCTATACTCGGCACAAGATTTTAATAAGCTTGCTGCGTCCCTTACTAACGCACAAACACAGGATGTGGGTCATGAACGCTTGAAAATCATGAAGGAATATTGTGACGAGAAAAAGATGTGCCGCCACAAGAAGATAGCAATGTATTTTGGAGATGTGAACATCGGAAAGGCGAATTGCAATAGCAAGTGCGACATTTGCAGGGTAAGGGAACATACGACTTCAAAGAAAAGGAGAAAAACAGAGCCGGTAGTACCGACCACGGCGCGTAGCCGAAGTCAGAAGGCTAGAAAAAGTATGTAACTCGTTGAAGTGAACATTATCAATATCTATATGATTTTATATATCGACATGTCGGGTGAAATCGATATACGTGTCAACATATTAGCGCAACATCGCGGTTGATTCCGAAAGAGTGGGAGTGTTTGACTCCACTAGGGACCGGGAGGCGAGATACTTCATATGCTTAGAGATGAAATTTAAGGTAACCACGTGCATACTCGACATGGGGGTGAAAATCTAGTTTGGAATGATGGTTAGATGATCGAAAATAGAGCATTCATTGAAAAGTTATGCACTTTGTAAGATTTACAGTTTTGCGGTCTGCCAGAGTTTACTGTAAAAATCCTGTTTCCAGTGTTTGTGAAGAGCATGCTGACTTTTTGACCCTGCTCCAAGCAGAACTTCTGCTTGTCTAACCACATTCTCGGAACTGTGAAGTTTTTGAAGCATTCGGAGAACCTTTTTTTGGCCTCACGCGAAAAGTACCAGAGCCTCCGGTGTAATACAGAAAAATAAAAAAAAATCCTTAAAAAAGTGAAAAAATCGCGTCCGGAGGCTCGTGGTCTCAGCCAGAGTAGACTGACATGTATGACATAGTCAAAGACATGAGATGGTAGATGAGGCACCCTAAAAAAATATGAGACTTACTGTACGGACTGTCGTGTGACAACTGTAGTGAGTTTCCAGTTTCCCGCAAATTTCGGCAGCCAATTCTTTCCTAGTCCGTCATGTTATTACAGTCACTTGCTCTCTCGTGTGTGTTCTGTCGGTGTGTAGCAGTACAGTACGCAGTACAGTACCTGTAGTCTCACGTCAGACGAGAGTCGAGAGTGACACGAGTATCAGTATGAGTAATGAGATAGGGTTCTCTTCTCAGATCTGCTTCTCATCTCCCACTTCCGTTGCGTTGGGCAAAGGCACGATTGCACAGCCTCCATAAAACTTGTACTGCGAGAATATCTTGCGTGTCAAATATGGCCCGTGGAAAGCAGAAAGAAGAATCTCAAAAGAAGAATCTGGAGAAAAAGGCCAAGGAGGCCAAGGCCAGTGCGCCACGAGCAGTGCAAAAATTTAAGTTAACTTGTAATGTGTGCAAAGCTACGATGAATTCCATGGGAGACCTGAAGACCCACTATGAGGTCTGCCTTTAAACGACCTCGCCGTTCTCTGTGTTCTGGTTTTATGAGGTTTTGCGTTTCTTATCCCAGCTTGTGGCTGCACAGGCCAAGCATTCAAAAGTCGCCTTCAACGAAGCCGACTACGCGCAAACAGAATAGGTTATCACTAATTTACCGAAGGGCCGCCACTAAGTTCCAGAGTCCTTCGAAGTAGTCATCACGCACAAGCACACACAGAAATGGGAGCTAACCAGCAGTCTTCTGACACCTCTCCACAACCGAACTTTCAGCCAGACCTCTTGAGCACCGGAGTAAATGTGCCACTAGTACAGGGCCATACAGACAGCACGGGTAATTACTAATGCGCTCAAAATGTCCTATCTCCTCACTGCCATTCCCTATCAAAACTTGTTAATGAGAAAAAAATATCAATGTATGCTGAAGGCCATGTGTTCGTGTACCGTGGAAACAAGAGCACTCCGTGAAGTTTGCCTGACTCGCGCGCGGCGCGTGGAATACATGTGGTTGTGAACAGGAGCACACGACGACTTAAACTTTGACAAGCGCACAGTGACTTATTTTGGTGCATACTGCACCGGCATTAACTATATAATCGGTATTGGAATTCTTACGATGCCGACGGTTTACGTGAATGCTGGCATTATTCTCAGCACGGGATGCTTGTTATTGGCAACACTCGTCAGTTATCTCTCTGTGCTTTGGCTTCTCGAAGCTGGGGCTCGCGCTGAAGGTTTAAACTCACGATCTCCGCATGACAATCTACCAAATAACCAGATATCCTTCAGGAAATATGAGGTGGCTGAACTGTGCTCAATTTTTCTCTCACCACAGTACGGTACGAGTGTGTATAACGGCATACTTTCGGTGTACATGGTGGTCTGTCTGTGGGCTTTTGCGGCGGCAGCTGGGAATACGGGTTCACGCACGATATGTTCTTTTGCCGGAGAGGACAGCGACTGCTCGTATTACTTCCCCTGCCTTATTTCGTATGGCTGCTTAACAACCGTTTTCACGGTACGTGGGTTGAAGGAGCAAGTTCGCTATCAGCAATTTCTGACGTGCTATCGCTTTTTCGCGTTGATCGTAATAATCGGGGTGTCTGTCTACGGCCTCGCTGCCTCGGTCAACCTGAATGGGGAGCCCGTGAGGACGCACTTTCCTGCAACAAACTGGTCCGCCTTCAGTGCAGTGTTTTCGACCTCCGTGTTTGCACAACTCCTGCATCACTCTGTCCCAGGGATCTCTCAACCGGTCAAGAACAAGTTGCTCTTGCCCAGATTGTTTCGGTACACACTGGGAACGACATTTGGTTTGTATACAATACTCAGTACAAGCTCTGCGCTGTTCTTCGGGGAGGATCTCGAGGATCTGGTCACGCTGAACTTTGAGGAATTCAACGGGTTTCGAAAGCATGGCACTCAGGCGCCTGCTTGGGCGTTGATCCTGAGGTACATGGTACTGTTATTTCCGATCTTGGATTTGTGTAGCCTAGGACCGCTCGCAGGTAAAGCGCATGTGCCCACTATATCTCTGAAGACTTTCTCTGCTAAATGCCAAATGTATTTCTCGCTCGTTCTTCGCTTTCGCTGTCCTGCAAATTCCAGCAACTGGATTTTCAATTCTCTGCCAAGTGAAGCTTTGGCGTGCGCAGAAGTCCAGGTGTCCAGTAGAGTCTCGCGAACCCTGAAACTGGAACGAGCCGAGGAAAACGTTCCATCCCTGATACGTGGACTTCGTTCCAGCATCTGAACCACGATATGACAAAAACTGGTTGCCAGTGCTCGATGGATATTTTGCCAGCAGCTTGAAGTGTGATCCACGTTGGCGTTCTTCCTCCAGAGTGAAGAATGTTTTAAGTCCCTCACCAGTCGTGCCTTGGTTAGCCTGGCTTGCCTTGAGAGGTCACGGTGTGGGTTGCAGGCATCACTTTGTCGGAGAACATCCTGGCCGCCGCCACGGAAAATTCTTTGAGGAGCTTCGGCGCTCGAAACATGCGCGTGGCCTCGCGACTGACTGTTGCCACATTACCGGTGATCTTGGCAGCTTTTTTTGACAATATCACAAGAATTGTAAATATAGCAGGGACACTTGGCTTTTTTATCGCTTTTACAGTGCCAGCTTTACTGCAAGTTGGCTCATTCAAGGTCTGCTTGTCCAAGAACAAGTCAATTCAGGAGCCGGAAGTTGTCTTCAGCCTCCTTGGTAAGCCAGGAAATGGTCCTGGTCTGCTAAGCCGAGCACTTGGTGACGTCGCCTTATTGGCTGATGCTAAAGTGTGTTCCAGAGACGAAGTGCGCACTCCTTACACCAGCTCTCTGCACAGTCACCCAACACTGGCTGTAGCTACACTGGTTCTGAGCGTCGTCGGATTCGTCTGGAGTTTTTCTGTTGCAGTTTCTTGAGAGCAGTGACAGGCTGTGCTAAAAGCTTGTGAACGGATGTTTTATGTGTATTGCAGTTAGGGGGGGGACTTTGTGTAAGGTACTCATGTATGGTCTATCCATGTGGCACTGACGGGTGATAGATAACTTATTTCAGTAATTCGATGATAATTCATTGAGCGACTTGCTTCCTATCCCTTTGTGAAGGTAAGGGAAATGGATAGGAATATTTCCTTGAGATTTGCATGATTTATTAGCGATTGAAGTGTAATTAAAGGTGTATGTGTTTGTGTGGGTAGCTACGGGGTGAAGCTGAAATCTTGCCTCTAAGAGCATTAAGGGATTATTTTGGGACGTGTATAGGGTAGCACCAAATATTGCAGTGTGCGCACATTGTGTAGGCAAGTGCAATTAATGATAGTCCGTGCCTAGGCAAATGATCCGAATGGTAACCTTCGCGCTTGCCTTCGCACAAACTGCTGTATGTACCCTTCAAATTTTAGTCAGGTGTTGGTACATTATGTAAACTACAAACTTAAGGCACGGTAGAGGGTCAGTATCGAGACGGATGTTTGTATGTTGTTTAATGAATTAAATGAGGCTATGCATGTACAAAATTGAGTGCAAAACCGTAGGTTAAGAATATGAATTCTGTAATGAGCTATGGTTGTTTTTCATTCTGAGAGTTACATATTTCCTTAATATATTAGGAATAACACTGTATATATCCACAATATATAACTTATTATATATTTCCTTACATATTTCCAATGAATCTCGGTCAGCCACACGATGGCGCCACCCGGTATGACTGAAATGTGATTGCGACGAAAATTATGACCTTGAGATTCGGCGTGTAGTATGACATCCTAGGACAAAACGTAGCCAAGAGATAAGAAATTTCCTGTTTTGAAAAGGCGGCTTCAAGCAAAGATGCGTGCTGAAGAAAATCTGACGATGTTGTGTGGCGCAAATATCGTTTCAAAGGCGGCGGCGCAAGTCTTTTGGCTACGTTTGTCCTGGAATGCCGTATTATAACGACTGTCCGATGAACAACACAATAACTCGAATAAGATTTTTAATAGGGGTCATATCGTGAAATTATATTATATGCTGTAGTGTACATATGCTGTAGTGTTCATATGGGGATCGATGGAAATCCTAGGCGCGATCGATCGATCGATATACCGCGATGATTTGCGTTCTTGAATTTGATCGGTTGGACGGTGAAGCGATTTCCATTGTCTTCGTTTCTTCACAGATATAGCAAGAATTCGAAGTGGAAAGCTCAGGGCGGTGAACATTGCTACTGGGGCAGCTGGAGAATCCTCCCTCCCCATCCCCCCATCGTGGCGAGCTCCTGGCACCACGATTTATAGTATTGCCGCCACGCTACCACCTTCTTGCGTAGGGGGTTTGCAGGAGTCTCAGGCACGGTTCAGGGAAGGCAATCCAAGCCCGCTAATACCTTGCGTGTCGGCTGGGGGGCTCTCCGCCCCTCTTCCCCCCTTATCCTCTAGCCGCAAGCTTTAACGGTTCGGGGGGGGCTCTGCGGATGGTGTTAGTAGGGATACCTTCTTATTGCATGATGTTTATATGTGAAGCGACCTTCTGGTAGAGTCTATACATAGCCGTGAGTATTTTTCACTGTTTTGAGCTGACCGCTGGACCCTTTTTTCTAGCGTGGGGAAAATGCATCCACGCTAACGATCGCGAACTCAGGATCTCTGGCTTACAGGGCGATCGCTGCATCGCTCAACCACGGAGCTACGGGAAGCCATCGATGACGTTCAGTGATGCTTCGTTGGGTATTCAGTGATGCAGCATCATTAGGCCTATAATAACAGTCATGGTCGTCAAGGGGGGGTATTATTATAAGGGTTGGATTGCTGTCAGCCTTATAATAACATCCATTATTGTAAGGCGTATTATAATACTTATTATTAGTTTATTATAAGCCATGTAGTAATAATCATTATTATAAGCCTTATAGTACTATTTATCATTATAAGCCCTATAATAATAATAATCATCATCATCATTATTACAAGCCTTGTAATAATATCGTATGTTGAAATATTGCAGAACATATTCTGCAGGGGTTAGCATACCACTCTGCACTATTATTGCAGACTGTCGAATAGAGCAGGCTAAGCAACTTATTCACTGCTGTCCGACTGTGCTATTCTACTTCCAACGTGCAGACATCACATCCTCATCCGAGCTGTACATGAACACCTAATCGCGTCCGAAGGCACTGTGACTGCCATCCTTTGTGGACAGCCACCAGTCTGCAGATGTTTTCCCGGGGAGCCAACTGCGGGGGAGTCGTCCGCAGGAGGGGAGCCCACAGCAGGGGACTTAGGAGCCGGGGATTGCACAAGTGAGCTGGACACATGAAATAATAGTTATCATCATAAGCCTTGTAATAATACTGCTAATAATATCCTTTATAATAATACATTATTATTATAGCAATAATAATATCCACGTAAGGGGTATCAAAAACGTCGTCAAGGTAGGGTATTATTATAAGACGTGTGTTTAATAAGATTATTAAGGAACTTGTTTTATAGGCCTTATGCTACTGTACTCGTACAGCTTCAGATATGACACGATTCGCGATTCGGCAGGTTCGATGACGTACTGCATCTGATGACCGCATTGACATGCACCCGTATTCTTGTCGGGCTCTATAAACCTGGATGCATGAAAAAACTTCGAAGGGGAGTCCACGTACAATCGGATCACTTTTCAAACAATAGTCCAACTGAGAGGCAGTAACTTTACACACTTGGCGAAACAAATTAGGGAACCAGTTTTGACATATGTGGTAATGTCAGACTATAGATCAAACTTCTCACTATGAAAGTCAAGAATAACTCCATTCCCAGACATCTGAGAGCAAAGCTTCCTGACCTCAGTCACCATTGCTTCTGGCCCACATACCAACACTGCCAAACGGTGGTCCCCTGCCTTCTTGCCGACTTGGCAATATTGCTCAAGAAGTTGCGCAAGATCCGGTCGCCCAAACTTGAGACACTTTTGCACTTTTGGATTTATATTTGCCGCCTCGAATTCTGCCTCGTTCCGAACTCGTGTCAAATAAAACTCAGTGCGCAGCGGGTCTTCAGCAGAGAAATCCTCGGAAACTCTTTCCAGCTGGACAAAAAGGCAAGCCCAGCCCTTTTCAACTCATCGTTCAGCTTGTGTGAGCTACTTGCTCGCGGTGTGAAAATTGACAAACGGGGGAAACAAGACAGAAAGTGACACGTTTGCCAACGACATGAGATAAGCGGTGAGTGTGGAAATGCTACCGTGTCAGGGGTGAACGAGTGCGGAAGTCCGTTGCTATTCATGTGCGAGTTCAAAGCCGTAGGTAGGCGCTCCACGTCATCCCACATGGCGTCTACAACATATCTATCTGCCGCGGCCCATATAAACCAAATCGCGTTCATCGGCCGGCCGGCTTTCATCTGATGCAGTAGACTGTTGCAAGTGGATTGCATAGGCGTGATACCAATTCCACCCGAAATCATCATTACGCTCGTGTATCGGGGCCCATCCACATCAACAATCAATTCGCCATAAGGGCCCTCGAAGAGCATTCGGAGCTCAACTCCTTCCTCGCCACCAGCTTCGGCCATATCATAAAGCTTCCGTGTCCAGTCACCGAGCGCACGAACATGGATAGTGACGACATGTTCGTGCGGAGAGCTCGACATGCTGAAGGGATGCCACTGAAAGCACGTCAGTGCAGGTATGCACAAAAATACATATTGCCCAGCTTGATATCGAAACGCTCCCTGAAAAGTCAGGAACCAGCCACGTGTCACGGCAGTTGTCAAACTGACTGTGTACACCGAGTATAAACTTTGGGCAAGCGCTATCAGCAACTGTCTCAAACAAGGGAACGCAGGTTGGGAGATCTCAAAGTAAGCCCTTATTATGGATGGTAAGGGTAAATGGCTCTTTAGGTACTGTCTCCGCCGAAGTGCGGCGAAGCGAAAGCAGTGGTTCGGGTCAGCGAACCTTTTGGAACTCGATCCTAACCACATTTGCGGGTAGCGCGTACGCCTTAGCACTTCTTGGGTATTTCATCAAGGCCAAAAAGCCATATCGATATAACACATCCAGCACCCACAGATATGCAACAACAATAGCCAGTTTCGCGCCGTGATGTATCAGTGCAAAAAACATTGCCACCAAGTAAAGGAGAATGTGGCTCTTGTAGAAGACTTCGAAGGCTGCGCGACGGATCTTGTAAAAAGCGAGAGTCGAAGATAGACCCATTGCAACAAGAAGAAACACTCCTGTGATATCCATATGGCAAGAAAGCCCGTGGATGACGCCGTTTATGAGAGTTGAATAGGCGAACATAATGTGATATTCCAGACCACGTTCGAACGAGATTCCCAGCAGCGGCGTTAAAACTGAGTTGTGGGGAACAAAGAAAATTGAGGCCATCAACGAAAATGTTGCAGCCCATCCCGAACCTTCACAGCCGGTTGCAGCAGCCATTGATATGAAAATCAGGCAAAAGATTCCCGAGACGATATGGTGGCCCGTAGCCAAAGTGCCGCGGAGTGGCCTCAGGCAGCGTAGGGCTCCAGTCACATGGCAGCAAAACTTTGGTGTCCAGGTCTTTGAGAAGGTTGCGGAGTAATCGCGAGGGTGCCAGTTATGTTGTTCGTCGCTCACAGAACGTTGCGTAGACGTAAGCATAACTGTATCGAGTTCAACTGACATGGTAGCAGGCTCATCGTCCGCTGACGCCATTGCCTTCACCGCCGATTATCTCAGTTCCCTTCCCTTGATAGCTCTCTCGTCTGAGGTGTTCTACACAACGGAAAATGCGACACACAGACACACCACTGAGGCTTCCTGTTGATGCCCATTTGAAGTGATTGGGAGAAACGTTTGGCAAGCAAATTTAATTGTGTCACATAGGGCTCTACAAGATTGAACAAACAACATGATGATAGGGTTGTAGAATGTAGATCATACAAAAATCTCGCGCACGCGTGACACGAGGTAGTTGTCAGGCACTGCCTTGACAATGCGCACGTTGGCGAACTTGTTCGCCGACGTGTCATTGTCAAGACAGGCAGTGCCTGACAACTAACTTGTCTTGCGTTGATCCCCTACTAACCCAAAGATCGACAGTTCATTAGCTATCCACGAGCGCCGCTTGACGATGTTGAGCAGCAGCGCTTGACAATGTTTGTGAGAGACGTTGCCCTTTATCGTCGTCCATTTAGTCAAATTAATTTTGAACTCTACCGTCGATCCCCAGCCTGTTTTCCGCTTCTCGACTGCACTAGATCTGCGGAAGGTATAAATCGTTTGCGCAAGATCTACCTACAAAATAATCGAGTATTTCACGTTTCCCCATCCAAGGTACAAATTATACAGTTTTCCCACCACTTAATTTTTACTCAGATTATTTCACTATTCCTAGTCCTCCCACCATTGTATTTATACTCGATACTGAATTTCACTATACAGCCAAGGGAAGGCCAAAATCAAAAATGCAAAATCGAGTCACACGTCAGTCAAGCTCAAGGAAGGAGCCGAAGGCCAAATCCCCCAACCGCCAACCGAACGGGGCGGGGCAAGAGCATGGTACCCTAAGGCGTAGGCGAAGAGCAAGACGTGCGGTTGTGCCGTTATGACTGCTTGGGAAACCAAATTTGGACTAAACTGTCCCGTTTCCACGTGATGGGGGGCTTGAATCTTCTGACTATAACAAGTATGATAGTCCATATTTTTAGCTTGCAAGGTTGCGGACATGGATATGCCTTTGAGGGTAGTAACGATGTCGGGCTCGGGATGCCCTCGTTTCAGCAAGTCGATACTGATAAGAAC
>LGRX02018472.1:0-19334 GCA_001247695.2 Cymbomonas tetramitiformis | reverse complement strand
CAGATTGAGAGTGGGGTTGCCAGTGAGAGTGGGGGTGAGCGAGGATCAGGCGCATGTTCAGCACAATGCAAATTCCGAATTTAGTGAATTTCGGACTTTAGAAATTGGCATTCATCCATTCTAAAATGTACACGCCAGTCGAAAAATAAGATATTTGGATGATGTTAGACTTTCAGAAATTCGCAATACATATATACTTGAAGATTTAATGTGCCGCACACACCAACCTTGCGATATATGCCCTCTAGCAAGCAATTATGATGGCTGGCTGGTCAGCTCGCGTGACCACTGTTTTAGGGGGGAAACCAACGAGCCAATATATTAGAGGGGAAGCCAACGAGCCAACGAGCCAATATATGCATTCCATCCGGGCCTACCGCCCAAATATGATTGGGACATATGTATAGGTTCAATTTGATGGTATCCGCGCAGGTGTAGTGTTGATATATGATTGGTAAAAAAATATTGAAGATGAGTCACTAATTTGCCACATTTTGAATGTTCCGAAAAATCCGTTTTGAAAAATTTGAGTGTAGAGGTTTGAAATGCGTTCGTCATGGATATGTGGGATGGATATAGGCCAAACCAGCGTTCAAATAAATTAATATAGGACCTATATATACCACCTTTCATTGGTTAGACACCACAAACCACAAGAGATGGCCAATTAAATTATCGGAACAATGGTCCTCGTGGTAGGACCAAATCGTCGATTTGGTCCTACCACAAGGACTGCGGGGCAGTAGCCATCTGGTTCACGGGCAGAGACGATTGCCGGGCCACTCCAGCAAAGTCAATTTGGTTGGCTCCATTTCAGCCGTTGCCTTTTGCTGCATTGCAAGGCTCCCCGTGATGCCAGCTGTTGATATCACAGGGCTCTCCACTTCAGCCGCTGGGTTTGCCGCACTCTTGGGGCTTGCCGCAATCAGTGTACAGCCTGCGACCACGCAGTTGTAGCCGCACTTCGCAACTTTGCCTACTTCCCGGGCATCAAGCTGAGGGGGTGGGGTGAGGTGGAGGTGATTGCTGGTGAGGGAGAGGTGCATCAGTGACCCCTCCCTATGTCCAAAGTATCTGCCCGACAGCATACAAATATCTGGCAACCTCGGGCTACTGCAACGGCACCACAGACACGACCTATTATCTATTCAACGCCACGAAGCTGTGCATGAAAGACGGCTACAGCGATGACAACTGCAGTCGAGCTCTGAGCGATACCGTTGACGGCTGCACTGCGGAGGACCTGGGCGCTGATGTGTACGAGGAGGTACTGTCAAGTGCTGGGACGTGCGACATGAATGACGTCTGTTACGACAGCTGGACAAGTATTGGAGACCACTGCCTGGTGGATGGTGACCCTGACCTGAGCGAGCTGTGCGTCGAGGGAACTGAATGTAACGAGTGGCTGCGAGCATATTTGGTATGGTGGTTGGATCGAAGGCTCGTCATAGTCATATACCACATTTTTTGTCGATAGCAAGTGGGCACGCAGGTGATTAAGCAAAACATCTAAATAGTGTTGTGGATGTTGCATATCACAATTCATACAATCATGCATAGGGTCCCCCAATCTGTGTGCAACACATATGGCACTGATGTGAGCGTATTTATAATTGTGGGAATAATCCATAATGTCATCCATGCATCCATGCACCACACACCACACCTAAATGCATGCATTCATGCATGGATGTAAGTCATGTTCGCAAGTCTTACATACCGATAAGCATGCAGACAATCAGCATCGTACCCGCATGCATCGACTTACCTACATACTATCACACCTTGCTTGAGAAGGAGCAATTGCCGCTGCCACCGTGGTCGTCTCCTCTTCAGAAGCTTCGACAATCACTTCAGGTGCAAAAGGATCCGCTCCATACTTCTCAACACACGAAGCACTGATCTGGTCTAAACCATATGTCGATAAAATGACGTCCACATTATCCACCTGTTCGTGCATGCTACGTTCTTGATAGAATTTCATCAACGCCACCCTGCTCAGAACAGTCACACATCATCAACATATCATTAATATAGTAGACACTATCATACCTATCATGCATTGCCCTACAATGATCACCTTGCTGTTCATTGCAAGTTATTATATGCACATACCTTTGATGCAACATATTTGGTACGGTGGTTGGATCGAAGGCTCATCATAGTCATATACCACATTTTTTGTCGATAGCAAGTGGGCACGCAGGTGACTAAGCAAAACATCCAAATAGTGTTGTGGATGTTGCATATCACAATTCATACAATCATGCATAGGGTCCCCCAATCTGTGTGCAACACATATGGCACTGATGTGAGCGTATTTATAATTGTGGGAATAATCCATAATGTCATCCATGCATCCATGCACCACACACCACACCTCAATGCATGCATTCATGGATAGATGCAAGTCATGTTCGCAAGTCTTACATACCGATAAGCATGCAGACAATCAGCATCGTACCCCCATGCATCGACTTACCTACACATGCTATCATACCTTGCTTGAGAAGGAGCAATTGCCGCTGCCACCATGGTCATCTCCTCTTCAGAAGCTTCGACAATCACTTCAGGTGCCATATGCTTTTCTTCAGATACACTAGTGATAGCAGTGATAGCCAAAGAGTTGTCTTGCACTTGTGGGTCTATCATCGCCAAAGCGATGGGAGGTGGGTCCTCTGGAGCTGAATGAACACATGGCACCCCAACACTTAATAAGGTTTCGCGCCACTTAGGGTCTCTCATGGCAATCGGTTCTATGATGGATTTATTCGGTGGTTATAAGGTGATTCCAACCATTTTCGATGGTGCTCTTTCGAATGGTGATATTCAATTTGCCCAATTCCTCGTTTAATGGCGTCTTTTTACTGTTGCAATCAAGGTGGGGGTATCCCGCCTAAGGCCGAATATTCATGAGAACCCTAAACCCTATCTTCATGAGAACAACGCTCGTGTGCGTGGAATGCTACAATCAACTTCTGCAGGCGAAGGCCAGAGCAATGCTACTGACGGCTGGGCTCTCGGTAATTATGTTGCCTCTTGCTTTTCGACACGCGCTGTATCTTTTGAAGCGCATCCCGAAGGCCGACCTTGGAATACTATCCACAAACTATACAGCTACTCAAACAGAAGATGAACCTGGGTCTGCTTCGGGTTTTTGGCTGCAGGCGTATGCTTTCGTGGACTCCTCTTTGCGTACGAAGCTGGCCTATCGGGCGACTCCATTGATCTACGTTGGACACGATGATCGCTCAACGGCTTACCTTCTGTACGGTCCAGCGCGGGGAAAATTGGTACGGAGCAGTAGTATGGTCCACTTCGACGAGCGCGTCAACGATTGATGAAAGCTCGTACTCACCTGGGACCTTTCGAGGGTCGTACCGCTGCGATCTCTTTTTGACGCTGCACTGTTCTTTCTCAACTTTACTGGTGAGCCGACAGTCGTGCTGGATATCTCAGTATAATTATGTCCTGCCCGACGCGGATGAGGTCACTGGGGTGGTGAAGTTGAAGATGCAGTCCAACAACCGGAGGTGTGACAGTGACACGTGTGCAGCGTTCTGAACCCCGGAGTGTGTATTTCTCTGAGAATCTGCGTCTGCTGCAGGACTGCTTGACTGAACGCACTGTCAATTCCTATCCGGTTTTTGCCACCGTTGAGGTGCAGTTAGCTTCGGAGGCATCATGGGAGGCGGCGATTGTGTGCGCCAGTGCTCGAGGAGACCATGCCTATCCGTAATGTCGTATCAGGTGCTCCTTCTGTGGGACTGTGGCCGCAGTGGGAAATTGGTGGACGTATCAGACATTTCTGTTTGTTTCGGTGTTCAGCATGTGGCAATGCCGGCGGCAGTGCAGGCGAAGTGGCTTCCTCATGGGGTGACAGCTCCGAAAAACTGGCCGCAATTGCTGAATGCGCCCGACACGGTTGAGTGGAAGGAGGAGTGTGCACTCATCGACGTGAAACGAGCTATCGTTCCCGTGGAGAATCTGCCAGCTGGTGTGAAGACGCTGGGCATGAAGGCTATACATATGTTACACGCCAATCCCGCGGCGCGATTAATCGCGCCCTGTTCACGCCAATCCCGCCCGGCGTGATTGGCGTTGTGAAAAATGTCACGCCAATCGCGCCCCATAGAGCCTACAAATTGTAAGGTATACACTTCAACCATGTTCATCAAAGAAAACGTAGAAAACCGTATTTCTCTGACATTTGGCGCGATTGGCGTGGGGCGCGATTGGCGTGTAACATATACAAGCCTAAGCTTGACTCTGCGAATGTGCTGACGGAACAGAAGTCTCTCTGGGTCGTGTTTGGCAACAAGCAATCTCACGGTGTGAACTACGACGAGGTTTATGCCCCGTGCACGCAGCTTTCGACGCTGCGGGTGTTGCTTGTTCTGGGACTTGTCCTGGGACTTCTCATTTACTCCATGGATGGACGTTATCACGTGCTTCCTCAACAGCGAGCTGGACGTGGCAAACCCCATTGATCTATGTGTGGTGGCCGGATAATCGCTTGGTGCGTGGCACTTGGTATGGAAGGCTGGCAAAGAGTGTCCATGGACTCAAGCAAGCTCCTCGATCGAGTGTGGTACTTGGATACTGCAGCATGACGACAGACTGGCTGTGTCAAACATCGACCCATGTCTTTTCTACATTTTCATTCCGAATGCTCTCATCGCGTTCGTGTACATTCATGGGGACAATTTTCTTGTGCTGACATCGGACGAGACTTGGAAAAGCACTTTCATCACAGTTTTCAACGACACCTACCCCTGCATTCCCTGCGTGGATGAGGGTGTATTGACGGACATTCTGGGCATGCGTGTGACTCACTCCGACACTGGCTTCAAGTGCTTCATGCGGCAGTATTCTGTGAGTCAGGAGGGACTCATTCATCATATGCTGGAGAAGTACAACATGAAGGACTGTAATCCCAGCAGTCCGACACCAATGGAGCCGAAGCTGGGATGGCATTGCTGCCGGCAGACCCGCAGGAGCCTACACCTGATCGTCCCTATGCGAACTTGGTCATGGAGCTTATGTGGCTGGTCAGGTGCACACGGCCCAATATCATGCCAGCTGTGTGATATTTGGCTCGGTTCATGCACTGTAACACGGAGGTGCACTGGAAGCATGTTCAACGGGTGCTCAGGTATCTCAAGGGCACTGTCAGTGATGAGTGCCTCACGTTTCAGTGCAGTTCTCCGGCTTCCCACACTGCGGAGTTAGTGTTGACCGGGTATTCTGACGCTGATCATGCTGCTGACAAGGTGACACGTCGTTCTGTCACGGGATCGCTGGTGCGGCTAAACGGTAACACCGTGATGTTCTCATCAAAGTTGCAGAAGACAGTTGCCGTGAGCATGGCGGTCGGCGAGCTGGTGGCGCTGTCCGAGACGGCTCGGGACACTGAGCATCTGCTTCATCTCATCTCAGAGTTTGCCACGGTGCAGCTTCTAGTGGTTCTGCACGGTGATAATCATGCATAAGTTATTCAAGCTGAGAGTGCGCTCAACAACACAGCGACCAGACACAATGCGAGACCGATATGTTGCCAAGCTGGCGGAAATTGGGCGTGTGCAGATAGCAAAAGTGCCTTCGGCTCAGAGCCTTGCTGACTTCTTTACAAAATCTTTGCCAGCGAACAGTAGGTTCCGGGTGCTTCGAGCAATCGTTATCAGATGCTTCCGTAGCTAGAAACACGGAGGAGTAGGGGAAACCTGTCATGACTGAATAATGTGACTGACTCTGCATTACACTTACATTGATGATGTATTCCGCTGACGTGGCAAAATCTGCCAGTCAGTGGACATGGACAATTATTCTCTGTATCGGTAGCCACCAGTCGCCATAGTGTTACAAATGTCGACTGGTGGGAAAGTGGCCGTAGGAGTACAGTTGTATATGTTCTGGCGGGAACGTAGCTGTAGGTGTACAGCTGAAACTGTTCTGGCGGGAACATTCTTGATAAAAACCACTGCTCTGCAAGCAGTCCTTTGTAACAACCAATCCAGTTATTATCTAATGCTGTGAGTTATCTGTTGTAAAATTTGTGTGAGTATATGATATAAGAAATCCCAACACACTTATTCCTAGGGGGAGCATCAATTGTACCACTTCCTGCCATAAACAGGAAGTCGAAATGTTCCTCCCTCCTCTTTAGCATCAATGTGGTAGAATACTGCCCACAATCATGAATCCAAATTGAAGAACCTAGTGTTGATGAGCTTGAGATGCATATATGAAGTAGTCAGCCCCTGATATTGACTTGACCAGTAGATAATAAGAAACCTTGGCATCTTTGCACTAGGCCGACACTGATAGGAAACCAGTGAGCTCACGATTTCAGATATTTGACAGCATCAGACCCTATCATGCTAATGTGAACAAATTGGTTGGGTCCTGAGTGGATTGATTGATTGTCACTGAAATATATATTGACAATATTTCACTGACATTGGCTTATGTTGCATTTTACAACAAAGAACATTCAACATTGAAAAAACAGAATTGAGATACACATACCATTTTCACCATTGCTTGAGGATGGGCTCTTGTTCTTCAAATACGTAACATAATAACCCACACCCCCTACTAAAAGCGCAAAAAGTGCAACTCCACAAACAACGCCAACAACTAGTCCAATGTTTGTGCCATCAGCGGACGAAGACGAGGTTGGTGATTCATCTGGCGGAGGAGATGATACGCTGCTGGAAGGGACTGGAGGTGCTTGTGTAGGAGATATTGTTGCAGGCGCCGGTGGAGATTCTGTGGGATCACCAAGAATAGTCAGGGTAAATTATATTCAAGTGCTTTCCATAATGAGGGGGGTTAGACTTTCAATGGAACAGCTGAAACTGTTCTGATAATGCTTTCCATAATGAGGGGGGTCTAGAGTACTGTGTAGGACAGACGGCATCGCTCCTCCCACCGTAGCGCGGCGCCTCTTCGATTATCATAAGGGATAATATTTTTCATCTAGTGGCAGCCATCATTGAAAAATAAACGTTCCGTGATTTAGGAAGTCATTAAAATATATGGGGAGAACAACATTGTGCCCATTGTTGTTGCTCCAGTGGCAATATATAGTTTCATTGATGGTTTCTTACCAAAGATAAGTGTCATGTGATTGACTTGGAGGCACTATACACGGTCTACATGCACTTTACATGACAGCATCTTCAAGAAACTACTAAAGGCAGAAACAAGATAACAAAGGAACATACCGTTGATGCACAGGCATCGCATATCGCCACTACATTCATATCTTGGTTCATAGTAGTGTGGTTCGTAGTCATTTAAAACCATAGACTCATACAAATCCACACATCCATATGGCGCTGAAGTATATTCGCCTACATAAGTATCACGTTTTCCCGCTGCAGAAGCAGCACTACTGCATTCTTCTTTGTTTGTGATGGGAGTATATCCATGGCTAACGCAAGAGCCACCATTTATAACCTCAACAAACCGATCTGAGACTGTTACAAACAACCTCCCAATCCAAATATCTCGTCAGTGTTGGCGGGAATGTATCTACACAAAGATGCGCTGATCATCATCCGCCTTTGTGTCCAACAGTATGAGACATGCCAAGTCAAGCTGTGAACAGGCAACACATCATATATATATATATGTGCGGATGTCAAAAGGCAAGCCAAAGTGCACACTATATGCCAGGGGGGATCCTGGCTGGGGTTCGTTGCATACCTCCAGGATCACAGTAGCAGTGAATTCTGGTTTCTTCACAGCCAAGCGAGGTTCCAAAACACTCGTTGGAACAATCAACAAAACCCTGTTGAACACCTGCTATCGATTGATAATATCCATATTTTAACTGCTCAAAGGTAGTTATAGATCCAGAATCTGGACAATTTGTGGAGCCTGATCGATCAGTATACTTAAGACCAATGTATGCAGTGCCGGAGCAAAAGCAGGGTTGGCCTCCTTGGCTTGTGCACCTATATGGTGTTCCGCCTGAGGCACACACAATCCCAACACCTCCAAAGAAGTTAAGTTATCAATGACTTATTACTTCCAACCTGACAGGTAGTGTCAATGAACAACGAGTAGAGCCAAGAGTCGCCTTACCGACCAGTACTCACAGCATTGTGGGGACAGCGAGTAGACCCGAGACCCGAGAGTCGCCTTGACACTACTCCTCACAGCATTGGAGAACAGCGAGTAGAGCCGAGAAACGCCTCGACACCACTACTCACAGCATTGGAGAACAGCAAGTAGAGCCAAAAGTCGCCTTGACACTATTCACAGTATTGGGAAACAGCAAATAGAGCTAAGAGTCGCCTTGACACCACTCACAACATTGGAGAACAGCAAGGAGAGCCGAGAGACGTCTGGTCTTGACTCACAGCATTGGGGAACAGCAAGTAGAGCTGAGAGTCGCCTTAAACCACTCACAGCATTGGAGAGAAGCGAGCAGAGCTAAGGGTCGTCTTGGCACCACTCACAGCATTGGACGAGAGCAAGTAAAGCTGAGCGTCGTCTTGGCACTACTCACAACATTGTAAGGGGCGTAACCGGTTGACCTGAGGTCCAACTGGTTGGAAGTGATTAGTGCAAATTGATTAACTGGTTGGGGTTAGCTAGTAAGTAAATAAGAAATTGATTAACTAGCTACAAAGGGTTAATTGCTTTTTTTGCACTAGTTAACTGGTGGTTTAACTGGTTACTGTATTGCCAAAATTGAGTATGTGGATAATGCGGCATTAAATGTTGCACATTCGAGGTCCAAATCGACCCATTCGGGTATACGTATTAGTTGTGCCAGATGGCATAATTACTGGCAACGCGAGGTACTTATTATTCCTATTATTAATGAAAACCTATTACATCTCAGTAATAGGCGAGCTCTTGCACAATAAGCGAAGTACATCTTTCGGGTAAGCTTAATCGAAACATTTCCACCCTCACCTCGAGGACCGCTTTTTGAAGCTGTCGATGCCGACAGTTTCTTCTTTGTACGCCC
Organism: Cymbomonas tetramitiformis; assembly: GCA_001247695.2. NCBI lineage: Eukaryota > Viridiplantae > Chlorophyta > Pyramimonadophyceae > Pyramimonadales > Pyramimonadaceae > Cymbomonas > Cymbomonas tetramitiformis. Next base: position 10,345 of record LGRX02018472.1, on the reverse strand, counting down.
CATAGTATCTAAAGCCTTTTTTAGCGCGATATACCTATATCGAACGGACAGTTCTGCAAAATTTGCGAACTCTACAAGTGCTTACTGTATATATAGATAAAGGCTTATGTTTCCAAGAGATACCAGATAGAGAAGACAACAACTGGCTTCGTGAAAACGCTCGACACTCGACTACGTGCTCATGACACTCATCTCGGCTCACGCGATCAGGTTGATGTCACTCGACTGTGACGAAAATAAAAAAAAATCTCAATTTTCCGATTTTCCGACCGATCGCAATGGGCAACATGGGTGATTAACTGGTAATTAATAAATTGTGAGGGGGTCCAGCTCGTTACTGCCACTAAGTAGTTGATTCGATTAATTGAATTGATTAACTAGCTACAAACGGTTAGTTCGAATTGATTAACTAGCTAGGGTCAGTTAGTTAATAAAAATGAAATTGATTAACTAGCTAGTAACAATAACTGGTAGTAACTGGGTCTAACTAGTTAACTGGCCTAACTAGTTACGCCCCTTACAACATTGGAGGACAGCGAAGAGAGCCGAGAGTCGCCTTGACACTACTTACAGCATTGGGAAACAACAAATAGAGCTGACTGAGAGTCGCCTTGACACTAGTCACAACATTGGAGGAGAGCAAGCAAGTAAAGCCGAGAGATGCCTCGACACCATTCCTCGCAGCATTGGAGAACAGCAAGTAGAGCCGAGAGTCGCCTCGATGCCACTCCTCACAACATTGGGGAACATTGAGTAGAGCTAGCTGAGAGTCGCCTTGGCACAATTCACAGCATTGTAGAACAGCGAGTAGAGCTAGCTGAGAGACGCCTTGACACTAGTCACAGCATTGGAGGAGTGCAGGCAGAGCCGAGAGTCGCCTTGACACCATTGCTCAAAGCATTGGAGAACAGCAAGTAGAGCCGAGAGTCGCCTCGATACCACTCCTCACAGTATTGGGGAACAGCAAGCAAGTAGAGCTGAGAGTCGCCTTGGCATCATTCACAGCATTGTAGAACAGCGAGTAAAGCTAGCTGAGAGTCGCCTTGACACTAACTAATCATAGCATTGTAAGGAGAGCAAGTAAGGCTGAGAGACGCCTTGACACCATACCTCACAGCTGTGAAGAAGAGCAAATAGAGCCGAGGGTCGCCTCGGTACTTCTACTCACAACATCGGGGAACAGCAAGCAAGTAGAGCTGAAGGTTGCCTTGACACTAGTCACAGCATTGGAGGAGTGCAGGCAGAGCCAAGAGTCGCCTTGACACCATTCCTCACAGCATTGGAGAACAGCAAGTAGAGCCGAGAGTCGCCTAGGTACCACTCCTCACAGCATTGGGGAACAGCAAGCAAGTAGATCTAGCTGAGAGTCGCCTTGACACTAGTCACAGCATTGGAGGAGAGCAAGTAAAGTCGAGAGACGCCTCTACACCATTCTGCGCAGCATTGGAGAACAGCGAGTAGAGCCGAGAGTCGCCTCGATACCTGTCCTCACAATATTGGGGAACAGCAAGCAAGTAGAGCTGAGAGTCGCCTTGGCATCATTCATAGCATTGTAGAACAGCGAGTAGAGCTAGCTGAGAGATGCCTTGACAATAGTCACAGCATTGGAGGAGAGCAAGTAAAGCCGAAAGACGCCTTGGCATCATTCACAGCATTGTAGAACAGCGAGTAGAGCTAGCTGAGAGTCGCCTTGACACTAACTAATCATAGCATTGTAAGGAGAGCAAGTAGAGCCGAGAGACGCCTTGACACCATTCCTCACAGCTGTGAAGAAGAGCAAATAGAGCCGAGAGTCGCCTCGGTACTACTACTCACAACATCGGGGAACAGCAAGCAAGTAGAGCTGAGAGTCGCCTTGGCATCATTCACAGCATTGTAGAACAGCGAGTAGAGCTAGCTGAGAGACGCCTTGACACTAGTCACAGCATTGGAGGAGTGCAAGTAAAGCCGAGAGACGCCTCGACACCATTCCTCACAGCATTGGAGAACAGTAATTAGAGCCGATAGCCGCCTCGATACCTGTCCTCACAGCATTGGGGAACAGCAAGCAAGTAGAGCTGAGAGTCGCCTTGGCATCATTCACAGCATTGTAGAACAGCGAGTAGAGCTAGTTGAGAGACGCCTTGACACTAGTCACAGCATTGGAGGAGTGCAAGTAAAAGATGGGAGTTGCCTTGACACCATTCATAGCATTAGAGAACAGCAATTAGAGCCGAAAGACGCCTCGACACCACTCCTCACAGTATTGGAGAACAGTAAGTAGAGCCGAGAGTCGCCTTGGAATCGTTTGCCGCATTGGGGGACAGCGAGTAGAGCCGAGAGTCGCCTTAACACTACTCACAACATTGGAGGAGAGCAAGTAGAGCCAAGAGTCGCCTCGACACTACTCGCAGCATTGGTGAACAGCACGTAGAGCTGAGATATTATCCCAGCATTGGGGAACAGTGAGTAGAGCCAAGAAACACCTTGGCACCATTCACCGCATTGGAGTAAAGCAAGTAGAGCCTTGGCACTACTCACAGAAATAACGGAGATCAGCGAGTCGAGCTGGGAGTTGCCTTGACACCACTCACAGCATTGGAGGAGAGCAAGCAGAGCCGAGAGTCGCCTTGACACTACTCTCAGCATTGGGAAACAGCAAATGCAGCTGAGAGTTGCCTTGACACCACATACAGCATTGGAGGACAGCGAGTAGGGCCGAAAAAACCCTGGACACTACCACTCACAGCATTGGAGAACAGCGAGTAGAGCCGTGAGACGCCTGGGCACGACTCACAGCATTGGAGGTCAGCACGTAAAGCCGAGAGACGCCTTAATACTACTTACAGCATTGGAGAACAGCAAGTAGAGCTGAGAGTCGCCTTGACACCACTCACAACATCGGAGGAGAGCAAGTAGAGCCACAATTCGCCTTGACATGCTACTCACAGCATTGGGAAACAGCAAATAGAGCTGAGAGTCGCCTTAAACCACTCACAGCATTGGAGAACAGCGAGGAGAGCTGAGAGTCACCTTGAGACTTGTACTCACAGCATTGGGGAGCAGCAAGTAGAACCGCGAGTCGCCTTGACACTACTCACAGCATTGGAGAATAGCGAGTAGAGCCGAGAGTTGCCTTGACACTACTTCTGACAGAATTGGAGGAGGGCAAGAAGAGCCGAGAGTCGCCTCGACACTGCTACTTACGGCATTAGAGGACAACAAGTAGAGCCGAGAGTCGCCTTGACAACACTCACAGCATTGGAGAACAGCAAGTAGAGCCGAGAGTCGTCTTGGCACCACTCACAGCATTGGAAAACAACAAGTAGAGTCCGAGAGTCGCCTTGACACGCACGACTACAACTATTTGCGCAGCAATTATGATTGTATATATATTCTGCTGACACTACTACTGCACAGTGCGAGATGGCGTGACCCTCCAGACGGCCAGCTGGGAGCAGTGTAAGGCAACTGACAAAGATGGCCCCGCATACACAGTTATATTATTTAGAGCATGCTTAGATGCCAAGCAGAAAACATAAAAATAACATATCATGCCACAGGTTAAAGGCACCTGGTGTCGGCGGCGGCGTAGGCGGCGGAGTTGATGATCCCCCTGTTAAAGATGAGCAGAAATTTTAGTAATTCACCTCAAAATGTTTCCCCCGGAGGTAGCGAGCAATGATACACATGCAGTGCAGTGATCTCGGAACTAATAGCGTATTCATGCTTGGAATGTCACTGCGAGATGAATCTGTAATAGCTGCTTGGATCTGTGAGCGAGGACACATGATGATCACCGATAGTTTGGGAACTTTCATGAAATATCGCTGCTAGTTCTCTACATACGTATTATTGTTGGTTGAGTGATGATTTGACGTTTAGCTTCACGGAGTTTCGCTGTGAGAACTACTATTCATTTATGAATAAGATATGTTATTTGCTTTTTCCAATACTATTACCACACTCAATTCCAACAAGTATGAGGGTGTGAGGCAGGCAGGGTGTTTGATGGTTATGCTATGGGTGTTCAAAGGCGGGTATGAGCGAGCGTATATTATTACAAAACTGCTATAAAGTCTGAGGCAATAATGATATGTGTTCACAAAAGAGGAGTGTTCCGAATATGAGAAGCTCTCTTTGCCGTTGGAATTCTGAACAAGTTTAAGTTTTTGCCAGCAGATTGCATGGACCTTGACTTTTGAAGTCTCTGCATCGTTCCGTAAAAAGCAAAGAAGACTAAACGCAACTGCAAGTATTGACATAAGTCAGCTCACACACAGCAAGTTCAGACAATATTGTCGCTTTTAAAACATAACGCTCGTCGGCTTTGGCTGCAGAAACCGCTTCACCTGAGTTGCAGCTCCAGGTAGTTGTGCAACAAGACATTGGCCAGTCAATCGAGAGGGCGCCTGAGCAAGAACAACCGTCTATCGAGGTCCGACAGTCGGCTTCCACTATTTCTAAGATGTTGAAGCTCAGGGTGAAAGCAAGCATGAGGGTTGAAGATTGCGCGAGAAACTTCCTCATCGTCGTCTTGCCTGAAGTATATTGTGCGAGAATACCTGCCGAGATCATAGCGCTATACTCAAATCCCCCAACTTCGGGTAACGTCGTGCTATACGCTGCCATTTCAACTTGGTTTTAGCGACATAGCTCCCTGAACTCAACAAGTAGTATCGTGTCTTTTGAACTCTCGACACACTGCACAGTTAGCAAACCGGCATGTTTGCAATCCGGCATGCACGCCACCATTGTTCTCGAACCTTTTGACACCGTCGCATGGCACATCAAACACCAACGGCACATCAATCTATCTCGGTTGGAACGTACTGTAAGCCATTGTGTGAGCATAGCTGGCGTTGGTGCTTAATGTGCCGTGCGACGGTGTCAAAAGGTTCGAGAACAATGGTGGCGTGCATGCCGGTTTGCAAACATGCCGGTTTGCTAACTGCATGCAGTGTGTCGAGAGTTCAAAGGACACGATACTACTTGTTGAGTTCAGGGAGATAGATAGTATAGAGAGAACGATAGAAAGGTAGAGAGAACGATTACAAACCCAAAACCCTAAAGACACCCCGCGCATCCCCTACAAAACAGCTAACAAACTGAATTCTCGGAGCCCCCTTCGAAGAATCTCGTTCTCCCACTTCTGGACCTTTGTTATTGTGAGACGCCCGACGAAGATCCTAGCACCAAGCCATCCCATAAGGCTGCCCCACTATAGACCCACAAAAAAGCAACCCCATTATGATGTAACGGGGAGCACCGTCGTGATTCTGAAGGAGGTGGGAGTAGCAGGCGAGGGGACACTGACAACGGCGACAGCCAAAAAGAGGTCGAGCCCGAAAACCCGTTTTGGAAAACGGGCGAAAAAAAGTGGATGTACTGCAGATTCCTTATGCAAGCGATTTGATTCATATGACATGACGCGACGGCGACGTCCCCTCCGTGTTCCCCACAGTACCTGTGTCACAGCCCGACGTCTCCACCGTGTCCACAGCCCGACGTCTCCTCCGTACAGTCCGACGTCTCCAGTGGTTGGCCGGACGTCAACCACGAGTCCACCGACTGTCCCCGATTCGAATCCGGAATCTGGTGATGGGGTGCCTGCTCTCACGTGTACGGTTAAGAATTATGTGAGGTGTGCTGCCGGAGGTACGAGCGCCGGTGACCCGCAGCCGTCCGTTAAGGTGAAGCTGGAAGGATCGGACTGCTCTCAGGCGCCTGTGACCGTTGTGGATCTTTCGTCATCAGATGAGGACAAAGATCTGGCACCACGTAGACTGCCTAAGGATCGACGTATTGCATAAGGCAGATCGGCCAATAGGGCACCCATGGATGGTAATTGGCCGAGCAAACAAATATCGGTCCAGTATGGTAGGAACGATAGAAGTGCTGATCAATGATTGGCTGAGAATGATTTCAGTGTGGATTATATCTAGAAGCATTGATCCCTGACAGCCGAATTCGAGAAGGGTAATGCTACAGACGCTGGAATTTCGTACGTCTTTTTACTTATACACGATTATATAAATCTGGGCACCTCGCGCGATCGAGCCTGCCCACCATCGTCCTCACCGGCCGGTTCCGGTGGATCGTGATGACTACAACGTTCAACGTACACTTGGAACCTACAGTAGGGGTCGCGGTCGATGATAAAGGTCATGGTCAGCGCCCGCAATTCATTCTGCACATTCATTCGCCTCGTAAGGCGAATACTGCTGAACTGCTGAACTGCTGTGGTACGTTTCTTGAGCGAGTATTTTGTGTTTACTTGGTTTCTTGTGTGAACTAACGATGCGGGTTGTGTGGAGCGCGTGCTGCAGGCTTAGAGATCAGACCGCGCCCTGAGATGTGGAGGGCTAAGTTGGCAAGTGCCAACCAAGTGTGGGATGAAACCCACCCACGTCGGACCCAATGCATAAAATGCTTTGCAGGCGAGGGGTTTTCGTGCGTCAGAGCGCACGAAACTTGGCACTAATATTACTGACAGTAATATTAGTGCACCCTCTGAAGCGCAAGGTGGGCCGTTGAGTATGCTTGCAATGGTCACATCTTAACTTCAAGCATCATCTTACGGGAACGCCCATCCTGAAAGGCAGTCTTGGGTTTGGGTACTTTAGTGAAACCCAAACCCAAAACTCTTGAAGTCAAGTGGCAGTCGCTTGCAGCATACTCAACGGCCCACCTTGCGCTTCAGAGGGTGCACTAGTATTACTGTCAGTAATATTAGTGCCAAGTTTCGTGCGCTCTGACGCACGAAAACCCCTCGGCTGCAAAGCGTTTTATGCATTGGGTCCGACGTGGGTGGGTTTCATCCCACACTTGGTTGGCAGTTGCCAACTTAGCCCTCCACATCTCAGGGCGCGGTCTGATCTCTAAGCCTGCAGCACGAGCTCCACACAACCCGCATCGTTAGTTCACACAAGAAACCAAGTAAACACAAAATACTCGCTCAAGAAACGTACCACAGCAGTTCAGCAGTTCAGCAGTTCAGCAGTATTCGCCTTACGAGGCGAATGAACGTGCACGAATGAATTGTGGGCGCTGACCATGACCTTTATCATCGACCCCTGCTGTAGGTTCCAAGTGTACGTTGAACGTTGTAGTCATCACGATCCACCGGAACCGGCCGGTGAGGACGATGGTGGGCAGGCTCGATCGCGCGAGGTGCCCAGATTTATATAATCGTGTATAAGTAAAAAGACGTACGAAATTCCAGCGTCTGTAGCATTACCCATTCGAGAATGTATCTAGGCCCGGTAGATCTTAAATTAAGATCTCCACTAGGCATACTGTATGACGGTCGATGGGATTATTTATCTTGCCGACGTGGCGCGCTCGAGATATTTGCATGCTGAACATGTTATAGAAACGGTGAAATCGGTGGATATATATAAGATATATATGTACACAAAGCAGTCAGAAAATGCACAGTGCTGGGTGCTCGGAACGGTACCGAGATAGCATTAACTGGGAAGGCAGACATACGGACTGTCTAACTAGAGAAGGCTAAGGTCAAAGGTGACGGAGACACGGTCACGGGTGACACATGCCACACACAGTGAGGGGTGAAGCAAGGAGAAGCAGGCCCCCATACAGTGGGGAGGAAATCGGCTTCCCCGTGACACCACCTCACCCCGAAGGTGTGAGTGGCAATCCCAGAGCAAGCAAACCCTAAAACCTAAACCCAATCTTACTTAATGTCAGAGTTCAACGGCCCATTGCAGTCAGCTAACAGCTGGCAAGATGCGGTGAAACTCTGTAAGCTAATTGCGGCTAAGTCTAGAATTGGTTGGCTGCAGTCGGGTTGCGATGTGATCGTGCTTTCACTGAGCGGTGGCGGCGGCGTTCTCGAAGATGTCGAGGGGCATCCAGGCGACAAATTAACCAACCCCTGTGCGGTGCCAGAGCCAAAAGTAGCCTGGCACCACCAGAGCGAATGCGTCGATGAGAAGGGGTTGGGGAGGTGGAAGGTTCGCGGGGAGGCTGAAATTCCCCCCCACTGTATGGGGGTCCAGCTCCTCCTAGCATCACCCCTTGCTGCGTGTGTCACTAGTCGTGTGTCACCGTATGACACACACCTGCTAGAAAACTACTCCCGTAATTCTTCTATCAGTTTTGTATCACCGGTGTTCCCCCAGCCACTGCTTTCTGAGTCCCTGTTTCAGTGATATTGCTATATATCTTTATCAATATATATACACATTATCACCTGTTCTATCAAAGGTGAAAAATGCGGTAAGGGGGCGCGATCGAGCGCATTGGGAATGGCTTGAAAGGAACGATGGTGAGGGGCGAAGCGGGCGTGGCAACATCACCACACACCACTAGATGGTGAACAGGTGGGGTGCAAGGCGAGGGCGAAGGGAGTGGAGGGACGAAGTCGAAGGAGTCAAAGCACGCGTTGTTGATGGCGAACGCGATGGACTCGAGTTTGGTGCTTGGTGCGTAAGCACCACCAAGCACCACCAGACCACAGTCAAAGGGGAGATGTTCTCGTCGAAGCGAGTCCAGGGCAGACCGAACCGCGGCCATGCGCGCACGCTGGCGTAGCGAGGCCATGATCTCTGCGGCTGCAAAATCTGGAAGGCGCGTCGATAGGGTTTCGTGGGTGAAAGGTAACTCCTCGAAAATTTAACCAAATCAAGCGATGGAGAAGGCAAATTGGGGTGAAATTTGACGAGGAAGACGGAGGTCAAGTCAAAAACGTCGTACGGTAACCCGTATTCCCGCCAGAAGGGGTGCTGCTGGTCAGAAAGTCGAATGGACGTTTGGGTTGATGGTTGATACGGCGAGATAAACAGGCCGTGAATATATTATCAATATACAAGTTAACACTGCGTTGTTGGACAGCAACGCAAGTGTAAGATATAGCGGGTGATGAGTGCAGTCTCTGAGTGAAGATCTGCTTGAAGCCCAACGCTTCCTCATCTTATACCATACGTCTCCTATCATCATAGATAGTACCGCCATTGGGTTGTGAACCCGAGACGTAGGTTGAACGCCCAGTATTGTGATAACGAATAGTTCGTTCATACTGTGCATGCGTGTTCCGCACATGCTTAAAGCAAAGATGGTTCTTGTTTGTTACTTCAAGATGTATCTTGCTTTGTCATCTTCGAGTTCGACGTACGAACTCTCGATGACAGGGTCATTCAAGTCTTTCCTTGAATAATGACAGATGATGTGACATTATCATCTGACTACATGTACAGTCATGGTCGACCGTACTGACGACTGTCATAATAATATATGACACGACTCGACATGACATGACATGGTATGACATGTCTGACAGGTATGACACGTATGACATGTATGACACATATGTCATCGGTCATGACCCTGACAGATCTCCCCTCTTAAAAGAGTTGTGACCTCACAACGGGCATACCTTTGTATCCATATGCAGCTCCACACGCCATATATGGCGTGTAGGTCCCCCCTTGCGCTTTTCGGGCGGTGGAAGGCGCTCCATGGACAAGGCAGAGGAAGACACGTTAGGGGGAGCTTTAATACCCCCAAAGGAAGAATTTTTGGTGGTGGGGTCGGGGTGTAACACGCGCAATTTGAGTTATACGAATGGATGCAATGGGGCCAATAAAAATGTCATCAACACATAGTAGGTTCAATGCAAGCTACCTTAGAGCGAGTGGGATTAACGGGATGGGGTCATGGGTGGTAATATACATCCATGGGGGTGTGTTTGAGTTTGTATTAACGCCATGGGTCGGTTGGCATCGAACTCCTGCTGTGGAGGTGGGGTGGCCTGAGGGGTTGGCCACAGGGGGGTGTGGGATTTAAGGCTGAGCGCTGAGTGGGAGGGTGGCGTGGGGCGGTTGGGTTAGGGATGAGCGGGAATGGCGGGATGGGGTCGTGGGTGGTAATAAACATCCACGGGGGTGTGTTTGAGTTTGCATTAACGCCATGGGTCGGTTGGCATCGAACTCCTGCTGTGGAGGTGGGGTGGCCTGAGGGGTTGGCCACAGGGGGGTGTGGGATTTAAGGCTGAGCGCTGAGTGGGAGGGTGGCGTGGGGCGGTTGGGTTAGGGATGAGCGGGAATGGCGGGATGGGGTCGTGGGTGGTAATATACATCCACGGGGGTGTGTTTGAGTTTGTATTAACGCCATGGGTCGGTTGGCATCGAACTCCTGCTGTGGAGGTGGGGTGGCCTGAGGGGTTGGCCACAGGGGGGTGTGGGATTTAAGGCTGAGCGCTGAGTGGGAGGGTGGCGTGGGGTGGTTGGGTTAGGGATGAGCGGGAATGGCGGGATGGGGTCGTGGGTGGTAATATACATCCACGGGGGTGTGTTTGAGTTTGTATTAACGCCATGGGTCGGTTGGCATCGAACTTCCGCTG